>CAKKLC010002277.1:0-11072 GCA_918559645.1 Ceratonova shasta | reverse complement strand
ATTTTTTATTTTCAAAATATTTTATAATTTCTTGTTTTTCGTGGAAACTAAGTCTGTTTTTCAACATTTCATTTTTCGGCATCCAAAAAAAACGAAAATTAGAGAATTATTTTTTATAATAAATTATTAATAAAAAAAACGAAAATTAGAGGGGGTTTACTGTACCTATAAAAATATAGTTTTAGATTTGTAGAGTAATGTTCGTATGGGTAGTATATAAGATGCTGTATGTTGTGGATATATTGAATATTAACTACAAAAATAAAGTTTTTATTTGGAGAGTAATGTTTATTTGGTAGTATATAAGATGTTTTGGATATATTGAATATTAACTACAAAAATAAAGTTTTTATTTGGAGAGTAATGTTTATTTGGTAGTATATAAGATGTTTTGGATATATTGAATATTAACTTAAAAATAAAGTTTTTATTTTGAGAGTCATGTTCATTTGTGTGGTATATAAGATTTTATGGATATATTGAATATTAACTTAAAAATAAAGTTTTTATTTAGAGAGTAATGTTCATTTGGTAGTATATAAGATGTTATGGATATATTGAATATTAACTTAAAAATAAACTTTTTATTTGGAGAGTAATGTTCATTATGATAGTATATAAGATGTTGTGGATATATTGAATATTAACTTAAAAATAAAGATTTTATTCGGAGAGTAATGTTTATTTTGGTAGTATATAAGATGTTGTGGATATATTGAATATTAATTTAAAAATAAAGTTTGTATTTGGATAGTAATGTTTATTTTGGTAGTATATAAGATGTTGTGGATACATGAAATATTAACTTAAAAATAAAGTTTTTATTTGGAGAGTAATGTTCATTATGGTAGTATATAAGATGTTGTTGATATATTGGATATTAACTATAAAAATAAAGTTTTTACTGTAAATATTATCAATATTATGTAAAAAAATTAAGTTTCTTCCAGAGGTCTGCGTCACATTAAATAATAAACACTTTCAGTGACTATTTTTCCCTGTATTCGCAATAACATAACTATGCAAAATTCTATTAGTATCAGCACATTAAAGAAAAATCTGCATTATTTATCGATGTCTATGCATATCGTATTGTAAACACTATTATTCACCATTTAAACAAAGGTATTAGAATTTGAGATAGATAAACTTAGTACTGATTAATATTATAAGTTGAATAAGAGCACAACCATGATAGCTTTTTTGTTTTTTTTTGTCACATTATTGTATGTTTAGAGTAATCTTTTAAAAAAACGGTTCTAAATTACATTAAAAACCATGGTTATCTATAAAATTTCATTTAGATAATACTAGTTGTATGACGTACTAAAATTTTAGTTTAAATGCCAGTCAAGAATGTTATAAAAAGCTTTAGATAATCATTAATAATTCTACTAATCAAATTTATCTACATTTCTACAAGTTTGGATACTTTTTTTACTTATTAAAATTGACTAATGTAAATAAATGATCCATCTTTATATTTTTTTGTACTATCAGATGCAAAAGTTTCCAAAAATTTTATACAGCACAATAGTATTCTTTAAGAAAAATGAGACTCGTTGAAAGTAGAACATAAGAATGCTAAAAATCTTTATCTGATCAATTCCTTTTGTTTATTAAATCTTTCAATCCCATATGATATAGCTACATAATAAAATATGTTCAAACTATTTAAATAGACAAGTTTACAGTATTATAAGGCTATCTATAAAATAAGTAGTGAAATATGCAATTTATAAGATGTTAATAAAAATGTTAGTTTATAAAAAAAGTTTGTTAATATTTCTGACAGACTTGATATAAATTCATTAATAATCTACATTTTGTCAAAAGATTTAAAACATATTGTGATTAGCTAGCACACAAGATGAATACACTTTATTTTAGTAGATTTTTACTTTCAAAAGATTGTTAATAATGAAAATTTAGCACTTTTCTAGAATGAAACAACGGTGGAAGCTGAATGGCAGATTGAGATGAACAAAATTAAAGGTTTCTTGACTTTTATAAATTCTTGTCATAATTAGATATTAAGATTTGGGATATTTTGCGAAGTGACATATTTTATTAGAACTATATCCCCTTTTAGATCCTGATGTTGAAAGATTATTTTACTAATTTTTTATCTACAAAAATAGGTTTTTCCTGGATCTATAACAATGTTTTAATATTTTTAACTATAAATAAAAGTTTCAAACATGATAAAACACATGTTTTGGGAATACAAAAAGTAACAATCTTCAAAAAGTATTACAAAATAGATATTTCTTTTATACCTTTGTGACTTTATGTTTTTTTTCTTGTAATGATTAGTATTGGGTACACTAATTTTTTTTAAAATAAAGAATCATTTTAAGAAATCATATAAAATGTTTATTTTCTAAAATACATTGTTATATTATTGTAAAAACATAAATTTATTATTAAAGTTAACATAACAATTATTTCTGACTTAAAGGTTAACAATTTGTAAAAAAAATAAATGTAATTATAAAATATCATTCATAATTTCTTTATTTTCATGCATTTCAATTTCTCCACATTGAAAACTCTACAACCTTTATTTAATATCTCAATGTTTGATTAACTTTAGTATAATGAGGTAAAAAAGACAGAAATTAATCAATAAATTTGTCGAAAATTTATGATATTTTTTTATGTTATCAAACCTCACATACTTAATGACCCTTAATTTTTACTCAAATATCGAATAGATTATGGAAATTTAAAAATCATAACTTTTTTGTTCTAAACTAAACAGATAAATGTACATTAATTAAGCCTCTTAATTAATTGTCTGCATATTGAAATATATGGTTATAAATTATGTTAATATTTAGAAAGTAAATTATAAAAAACCATATTTTTCATAAAAGAATAATTCAATAGTAATCATATTTGTAAAATTTTTATATGTTTGGTCTTATATTATTTAAAATTCATAAATGAGAATACAAGCATCTTTAAACAATTCCATTTCATATTTACCGCCAAAACCTTTTTTTAAGTCTCCAGACTCAAATCTATAGCCTTTTTATTATTTTTATATTCTATAAGATATTATACTGGATTTATCCAGTATTTGTATATAGAAACATAAAGAATAAGCTTAATAAATACAAATATTACTCTGTATCGGATAGAGTCATTTTTATACTATTTTAACTTGTATCATGATATTTAATAAAAAAAATGTTTTAGATGATTTTTGAGAAATTCAATTTAAGATTATTACCATGCTTAGAAAATGATCTTTTATATGCTTTTAATTACTACTTAAAATCTACAGAAAATCATAATTTCAAATAGAATATAATATTTTGCAGTTTTTATGACTATCGTTTAACTTATAATCATCCATCTGTTTATTTATAACCTTTAAAAATGTTATTTTGAAATGAAATACGTGAATTTAATATTTTCAAAAACCTAAAAACTTATTTAAACCCGTTAATTAATAACCTTATAACTTTAATTTTCAAAATCTAATAATAAAATTTCTTGTTAAAATTACATAGAAACTTACTGCAATAACAAATAAACCAGAAAATGCTAAAATCCTATTATACTAACAGAGATTGCTGTATCTCGGTTTTTAACAAGTCACAATTTATTTTGATCCTAATTTAGTTGATCAAATAATGAATAAAATTAATAAACTTAAGATTGTTTGGTTAAATAATATAATGAGTCATCAATTATATTTATAGTAAAAATAGTGGATTTTAAAAATGATTTCATAATTATGAAAGAAACTTATACAATGCTAGATCTAAAAGAGTTAATAATCTTGTAAATATAGTAAATAGAATTATTAAAAGGTTATAATACTTGTACCTATCCTTTTTCATAAACCATGAAGCCTATATTTTTAGCAAATATACTTATTTCATTTACTTGCATTTGAAAAAATTCGTCTACTAAAACATGTTTATAAGCAGAAATTTTACCTATTTTGTCTTTAAAAATTATGACTATAGTATCTATATAAATGATTTAGTGTCAACTACTGAATATAGAATCAACCTAAATCTTCAAAAACATACTTTTCAACTTTTTCTTTAAATTCACTTAAAGCTTGATCTAACAATGCTATATTTTGTTTAATATTAAAATTCCATAAAAGTGCCTAACATTATAAATTTTTGATATGTAAACCATTTTTAAGTATATTTTTTACTTTTAAACAATTAAAATCGCCATCTAGCTTCATTATATGATTATGCTTATAAAATATTGAAAGAATAATTCCAAACATAACTTGAGAACCAGGCTAAAATAATATTATGGTATTTTTTAAACTAAATTTTTGTTCTTATGCCAAATATGAATAGTTTTGTTACAAGATTCTACCATTATTCCTTTAAAAGTAACCATATTTAAATTATCATGGTTTTTATTCAACATTTTATTTTTTATAATTAGCATTTTGATCTTGATTAAACCCTGTAATGGATATAGAATTATAAGCAAAAGTTTTTAAAATTGTATAACTTAAACGATACTAGAATATACTCCATTTAATATTTATACTAATTTCTAACCTCATCCATGAATATCTAAATTAAAATGCAATCTAATTTCTTAATAAATCTTAATAAAATAATTAAAAAAATGCATATAAAATTTGCATTCAACAAATACCCAAAATACTTGGTAAAATTTCTTTATAATATTAATCAATAGGATCATTATTATTTTGTTTATTTTCAGCATTAGAGTTTTTAATGCATGAAAGATAAAGAGCAGTTTTTGATACCTACTTGTTAACTTTTATCATAATTATAAATGTGACTCGATAAGTTATATTAGTTTGTCTATAGTAGATTTTACTTCATAATTGTCAAAAATATACTATTTTATTATAGTTATTTAAATCACTTCAAAATACCATGAAAATATTATAAGGTCATTTTAATTGAAGTTTGAGTATAGCAATATTTGTTGTTATTAAAACAATTCAAAAAGTTCCTTTTTATACTAGTACACTCTTGAATTATTTGCAGTTATTTTCATAATTTATGATATTATTTGAAACCTCAAGTACCTCTAAAATCTTAAAACTTGTTGCCCTTTTAGCTATTATTTCAGTGTAATTATGTCTTATATGTTATCGCGTAGTAATTTTTCAATTAAAAGCTCTAAATTCAACTATAGAATGATTTTTAAATTTCAATATAAAAAATCACATCCATAATTAAAAAAAATACCAAACTATAATGGTTTGAAAGATTTATTTTAAAATACTTAATCTAATTTGTAATATGAATAAGTCAACCAATACTTCTCCAATTTAAGAGTTTACAGGAAAAGAATGTATCTACATCATTTCCGTTTATTAAAGATTTATTGTTGTTTATATGATGGATATTCAGCATGAACATTGCATTCATTGAGTCTACCCATCTAGCTGGATAATCATGATTGTCTTTTAAAGTATATTGCTTCAAAATAGATTAGATATCACTCACTTTCACAGATTCCATTATAGTGAGACCTTTTTTAATCATAACAGTAATAGTATGAGCCATACTATTTCTACTATAAAAGAATTGGTTAAGAAATTCAGTTTAACTACGAACCATTTAAAAATTGTTAACTTAATGAATTGTTTAATTAGCATAATCATGATTCTTTAGATTAACTTGAAAAACAGGTTTAATTACAATAACTTTATAAAATATGCAACTTTTTTTGGAATTTTCGAATCTAAAGCTCTAGTTTCTAGTCATCATTGGACTTGTATTTTTACAATAACTTTTTTCAGATATTTCTTAAAAAACTTGGTCAAAATAAGCTACATAAGTGCTTAAATTAGCCATTCCAATATCACTACTAAACATTCAATCAACTTATTATTGAATGAAAACACCCTTTTAATTTCTTGACTAAATCTTTAAAGCATGGTTTTTAAGAAACCAACTGTTCAAATCTTAAAGATGTTTTTGTTTTTGATCAAAAAGCGTTAAATTTCTTCTCGCTTTAATAGTTCTCTCGTGTTTCCCCAAATTTGTCAACCCGTTTGTCATCATAATCACTTCATAATTATTATATTGCTTGTCATATTGGAAAATTTCAAACATCATTGAATCCCAATATGAATTTTTTTTTCATTTTTTGATTTTAATGCATGGGAATTTCCGAAATAGGAGTAACATGCTTTAAATATTGAATTAATAAGTTAATCAAACATTCAATTGATATATATTTTTTGTCCTTTTTGAAAAAGGACAAATATACTATAATCTTGGTAATAAATGTATGAAGAAACAAACACTTTTCCATTTTCAAAAATACTATGGTATCCCGGATAGCCTAGGATACATATTTCTTATAATATAATAGTAAAGATTCCATAAATAGACAGAAATAGAACGAATTGCAAAAAAATGACAACATCACCGTAATAAATCCTCTCTGTCAAGCAACGAGATTTCTAAAATTATTACAATGACTGAATTTTAAATAAGATTTGTTTATCCAAGTAATTTACGTATTTCTATTGTTTTGGTATTAATGGTGATGTATTATATTGCTTAAGGGAATGGTTCACTTAATTTAAGTTGTTCAACACTTTATAAATAAAAATAAAGTCTGAGTGGAAAACTATTAAAAGGTTATCAACCTTTTAAATATAGAAAAATTGTATATTTGATTCCAAATGAATTATTTAAAACTAGATGTTTGACAAAATTTTTTTTCTTATCCACTACAATAGAACCAAATATTTAAATGTTGTATAATAGTTATAATAACATCAAATTTACAGATTTATTTTAAATGAAAAAATGAACCCAAAAACTTGGTCTATAATTTCTTTTGTGGCAATTAATAAGACTTTTTACTCTGATTATAGAATTATGTTGCTTTGTTGTATTAATAAGAAAAATCAAATACTAAGCTTGTTAGATACTTTTATTTCTAAATTATAATGAGAATATATTTAATGTATTTATTTATAATTTGCCAACTGATAAAAGTTATAGAAATTGCCCCAAATAAGTTAAATAAAACTGATTTTTATAAGCAATACAAGGAATACTGTTTGACTAATATCTAAATGTCCTTAATTGCTTGTTCAGAAATATATGGAGTTTATATAAAATCTGCAAAATGACAATACAGACCCTTATCTTATAATAGAAAAACATAAATTTTTAAAATGATTAAAAGGACCTACTCAACGAAATTTAAAATTACAATAAACATCCATCAAAAACTTATATTGGTATTTTGATTTTCTAAGATAACATTAGGACAGTAAAATCATCTGCTTAAATGATCAATTACGTATATCTAACAATATTGCCTATATATAATTTCTAATATTTAAATAATTTCAACCGGTTTCAAGTTTATGTCAAAAGTTCAAAAGCTTGACAGTTAAATTCAATAATTTTTAAAAAATAAAACGGTAGGTTATTTACGTTAATAAACTATTTGATTACCTTTAAACATAATTTTGAGAATCTTACCTGGTAAAAAATTATAGAAAGATTATGGTTCAAAAATAGAAAAAGATTCATTAAAACTGGAAATGTTGAGAATATTTTTAAAAATCATAACAGAAAAATACACATTTTCATTCATTAGATATTTAATAATCTATGAAAAAGTATATTTTATTTTGTTGAATTTAAAAACTTATAAATAAATAAAAGAAAATCAATTTTACGTATACTTTGTCATAAGATACAAAAATAAAGTTTTTTTGTTCGAATTAAAGGATATCAGGGTTCATTCTTATTACCAGAGATATTACTTTAAAAGAAAGGTTGAGGTCACTTATGTTAGTTTTTTTAATATGTAAAATATTTTAAGAAATTATAAAAAATTTTATACATACAAAAATACATAATTCAATAAACTTAAATTATAGCTGTCAAACAGATTTTAAATTTTTTAATTGTATCAAGTCTTTTTAAAGTAGCAAATATAATAAGCTAGTTGTTAGGGTTGAAGACCACTTATGATGAGTATTAAAAATAGAGATTTTTTTATATTCAAAATGTGAATTTTTATGTAAACAACTATTTTCAAATTAAATTTTTATAAATTAAATTTTACAACCGAAATACATCATATATAATTTAAGGTTTTTATAGTGACAAAAAATCTAAAAGAGTATATAAAAATTAAATAATTTCTTACTATTTTATTAAGTTCGCGTATATGATTTCAAAATAACATTTTTAATTCACTGAATTAATTGATGAATATTTGTTGAAGTTAATTTATGAAGTTAATTTGTAAATTTCAATTATAAAATCAAGTTATGCAATATTTATGATTAATTTATACAATTAAAATACCATATTTAAACATAAATTTGTCAAAAAAAAGAATTCCACATTTTTAATGTTTTACTTGATATACCAATTGTTATATATTATCGTATAAAATATTAAAGTCTTGTTCTTAAGCTAAAATTTGAATATAATATATTCTGATTCAAATTAGTTTAGAATTTTATTTAACCTTGAAAAATATCAGATTATTCTACTTATTGTAAATATTTACCAGGGAAAACATAAAATGAATATATATTTGATTTGTGATACTTGGAAATCAGCAAAAGTTTGTATAAGCACCTTTTTGAATAGAACCAGAAATGTATATTTTTTGATGAATAGAACATTTACATATTTTTATACTCTAGCAAACTATTAATTTATCTTGTTGATACTAAAAATAATAATCAAGTGGCCAAATAACATTTCTTGATCAATGTATAGAGAAAATCATAAAAGAATATTTATGACATATTTCAAGATATTACTTATGATTAATATCAAATAATTATTTTAATTGACAGCAATTTAAATAATGATTTTTTAACATATTTTATGTACTCACATAAGTTTATTCATAGATGAAATTGTTAATAAGAGAATGATGTAATAATGAAATTATTTTATAAAATATAAAGAATAGCTCAAAGTGTATGACTAGATATAGTTTTATGAACAGCTTGATGTATAGCTTTTTGTATAAAATTAGAATAGCTATATGTATAACACTATAATAGCTATGTGTATACCATTAGATATAAGTCTAAGTATAACACTTAATATTGCACTATTTATGGCACTAAATATAACTCTATGTATAATATTAGAATAGCTCTATGTATGGCACTAAATATTGCTCTATGTACAACACTATAATAGCTTGTTGTATAAAACTAGAATAGCTATATGTATAACACTAGATATTGCTCTATATACAACACTATAATAGCTCTATGTATAAAACTAAAAATAGCTATATGTATAACACTAAATATTGCTCTATGTATGGCACTAAACATATATCTATGTATAAAACTAGAATAGCTCCATGTATAACAATAGATATAGCTCTTTGTATAGCACTAAATATAACTCTATGTATAGCACTAAATATAGCTCTATTTATAAAAAAAAATAACTTAATGTGTAACACTATGATAGCTCTATGTATAAAACTACAATAGCTCTATGTTTAACACTATAATAGCTCTAAATATATGCATTTTCAAATATCTTTTGTTTATATCAATAAACAACTATACAGGGTTTTCCATTCTATTTTGACAGCTTCTAACGAATTTTTGTTATAAAAATAATAATTTAACACATGCTTAATAATGTACACTAAAAATATAATAAGTAAAATAATTTTTTTAAAACTATTTAATGAACTATTTTTTCCTCATTTAGGCAACATGGTACGTAAGATTACATATTTCTAAAATAACCTTCAAAGTCTTCAGATTAAACTAATTCAGCACCATTTTTTATTGCATATAACAAATCTGACTCATTCTTGGAATTGAGAGTCTTAGTAATCTCTTTCCATTTATTGAACATTTTTTCTATTGGATTAAGAAAAGGAGAGTAGGGTGGCAAGTAAAAGGAACGGTAAATGCTATCCTTAATTTCCTTTAACAATTCTGTTGATTTGTAGAATTTTACATTATCCATGATAAAAAAGCCTTAATAATGCTGATTTTTTGCAACTTTTGCTAAACTCGCGGATATACTCTAAAAAATAGTCCTTATTACATGCTCTTGTTTGTGACTTATAATAACCAATCTCATTCTTATTCATAGCACAGCATATAAAAATGTTCCTATATATTATCGAATGGACTTGAACAACCGCGGGCATCCATCTATAGATCTTCTTAGCGTAGCTATAAGAGAAACGTTAAGCCATTTTCATCAATAAATATCATCTGGGCTTCTAAATAATTATCAGGAAGAGCAGAAAAGTTAACAGCATATGCTTTTATGAGATAAATTGTATTCTTGGAGTTTAAACGTACAGGAACAACATGTAATCGCTTTAATGTGTAATGAAAACACTTTAATACTCGAGCAATGGTTGATTTAGAGATTTCTACTTTAAGCTCATTTTTAACCTTCTGAAAATTAATATTTAAAGATAATGTTCAGTTGTTATCAACCCAAGATCTAATCAAAAGCTTCTGTTCATCTGAGAGTTTTAAACCTTTTCTGCTTCCTCGTTTTTCAAAAAATATCATTCCAGCTCTTAAAAACTTTATTAATAACTTCATGAACACTGGTTTGCTTAATATTAAGGAGATTTGGTATCTGGAAAACAGAAAGTTGGTTTTCATAGAGTGAGATTATACGCTCTCTATCATGATTAATAATTTTCTTATTTTTCGTCATTCTGGCTAAAAATATACTTTTTAAAAATTACTATTTTTATGTCAAAAATTTGTGAGACGTTGTCAAAATAGACTAGAAACCCTGTAATATCTATTTTCTTGCATTTTTTATTAAAATTACCCCTTTACCTTTAAGCTTTTTTTTTGAAAACAACACTCATTTTTGGCAACTTTTTATGTAATAAATCTTTTAAAATTTTTTGTTTTAAAGAAATTTGTTACATATGGATTTTATATACATAAAAATTAAATTTTATTTTTATATATTCTTGGTTTGAACTTTTTAGTTTTTAATAGTCTAATACAGGGGTGTCCAACCTTTTGAGCAATGAAGGCCAAAAATATCTTTCCAAAAACAGAAAGAAGTAAAATATTGAAAAATTTTTTTATT
>CAKKLC010002276.1:11016-33637 GCA_918559645.1 Ceratonova shasta | reverse complement strand
TCCACAAACTTAAATCCCACTTATCCAAACTTAAATTTCACCAATTAATATATTCTTATTTTTTAATTAAACACTGATATTCTTATCAATTTTCCCAAATTTAAATCCAATTTCTAGGGTGTTTTTACGTTCTGGTATTGCAGTAATCCTTTTTAATGTTTAATAGAAAAGGTTGAGTATTCTATTAACTGTTAATTTTGATACTTGAATGTCCATTTAAAAAAATATTTGAACAAATCTTAAGTAACGTAATTTCATAATCCTCATCCACCTATTGTAATATCTCTTATTTTTTTGTATTTGTGATAGTTTCTTAACAGGTCAAAAACCTTCTCTTTTAAATTTCCTGCTCGTGCCGAATTCCATGTATTTTTATAAAACATTTTTAATTGTTTTCTGATCACAATTGAACGTTTTTGCCATTTTAGAAATATTATATGCCTCATTATTTGCTTTTATTACAAGTTTTCTAAT
This sequence comes from Ceratonova shasta, assembly GCA_918559645.1. Classification (NCBI taxonomy): domain Eukaryota; kingdom Metazoa; phylum Cnidaria; class Myxozoa; order Bivalvulida; family Ceratomyxidae; genus Ceratonova; species Ceratonova shasta. The sequence goes on along the minus strand of CAKKLC010002276.1, from coordinate 33,163 downwards.
GTCTTTGTTTATTTCTTTAACCATTAAAGGGTTTAAATATTGACTGGGACCTAAGAATGGGAAACACGATAAGAATAACGATGTTTAATTATAAAATATAAGAATAAATTAATTGCTGGGATTTAAGTATGGGGAATCCTATAAAATATTCTTTATGTTATTCATGCTAGTATTACCTGTGATGCAAAAAATAATAAAAATACAGGCAATAAAAGAAAGAATAATTTAATAACACATATCGACAAAATTATAATTATAAAATAATATGGTTAGGAGAAAGCCACAGAAAGCTGCTGAAAAATATAACTTTGGAAAATTTACAATATTGGACTTAAGAGAAATAAATATAAAATTTTAAATAACTTTTCAACTCAAGAAACTTAAATAAAATATAATGCAGGAATTATATAATGTAACCTTTTTATGTTACAAAGCTTGATGATAGTGATATTTATTAATTCTTACGAAAAAATATAGTGTTGATAAAAATGGTCCTTCATTTAAAAAAAAAACCTTTTTTTTGCTATAACATACATGTAGAATTAAAATTCAAATTAAGCACTAGTTGGTTGTTTAATTTTAAAAAAGGATATGGTTTGTATAAGCTTTGAGTACATGAAGATAAAATTTTAGCTAGAACACAAAAAACTAAAAGCTTCATATAGATGTTTGTAAAGGTAATTTATAATAAAAAAACACATACCATAGTTTATTTTCAGTGCAGAGGAAAGAATCATATTTAATACCCAATAATAATAAATTTTGGATCATGCACGTTATAGAGCATTTTATTTGTTAAAAAATTAAGGATTAAAAATATATAAATAATTGTTTATTAGAGGAATAAAAACAACAAATAGTTTTCTTCTTTCGATTTTATATTGTTAAAGAAACTGTATTAGATATTCATGAAGCTTATTCTGAATAATTCCATTGTGTTCTCGTAAGAAGGACTTAATTTGGACTATAAACCTTCTAACTTTTGAGTATGAATCTCGGAATTTGTTGGATTTACAAAATTATAGGTGTTGTTCACATGATTCATGTTTAAATCCATATATTCGTCAAAATTCATCCTTATATAGTTCAATTATCGGTATAAATTATAGATCCAGGAGGAAAATTTTGTAAAATTATATCTATAATTGTATCTGTATTTCTATATACTATGTTAACAATAAATGCTTTCTTAGTTTCTTTCCTAACACCATCTATATATCATTAACTATTTTTAGCCTTCCTCGAGTATATTTCCCCTTTAAAAATAAGTTTTCATTGATCTCAACTATTTATGGGGTATCATCAGTATTATACCTACTTATTTACTCGCTTGTGTCCGCAATGTAGTCGCATATTACCTCGCGAATTATACTACAATAATCACTAATTATATTAAGACGTATGCTTACTTCATATTAATTGTCAAGATAAGGAACACTTTTGAAATATTTATATATTTTTTTAAAAAATAGTATTAAATTTTAGCCTAGACCCTTCTAAAAAACTGTTACACCGTATTTTTTTCAATTTTTTAAACAGATTACTACATGACCAAAAGAATGCATCTGCAGAATCCTTCTAAACATTATATATAAAAACTTTTATAGACTTGCACCAGATGTACGAACTGCCATTATTTATAAATATTTTTTTTGCAAAAAACTCATTTTGAGAAAATTCTATCAACATAATATGCTCTTTTTAAGATTCAGTTATTTTAAATTTCACAAAATTATAGTTTACAAATGTCTTTTTCTCGTCTAATATTTTCTCCGATCACTTTTTCCTTTCCATTTTAATTCTTAATTTTTTAAAAAATAAAATGCGCTATAACGCGAATGAACAAAATTTGGTTATAGTTTATAATAAAAACATAATCTTTTGTTAAATAAAGAAAGGAAGTTTAATTGTAATGATACGTAGTAATAGTTCAGAAACTCATTAAATTCTTCTATTGGTTATCGATAATGTTGTAAAATATTACTTCAAAAAGCAATTTATTACTTATTAATTATTACTTTCGAAATAAGTAATATATTACATTTTCGACCTTCTCACTTAGATTATATCAACTAATTTTGGTAATCTGGCCCAGACACACATACAGATTATTGGCGATTTGATTGCTACCCAACCCAATTTAATTGTGTTTTTAAACAAAGAAATTAAAATGAATCTTTTTCTTTATTTTAACATTTCTGATAAATAAAACCATAATGAAATCGAATCACGTATCTTATTAGAGTATACCATGAAGCAGAACTCAGCACATTGTTTATAATTATTAATTTTATGCTTCGATTATTAGCACAAGTGTATTGCCACTCTGACACTACTTCACTTGGGTAATATGTCAATGACATTTAAAATAATACACAGTAACAACAAATCTATTTTGAACTACTTTAAAAATAGTAATCTATAAATAATACAAAGTCACAAATTAAAAATCTAATAGAAACTACTATAAAGAAACTTACGTCATTCTTACCTGGGTATTAAATAGTAAAAATACTTAAAATGGCAATTAACAAATGCCCTTTAAAATAATACAAAATAAGTAACAGTAACAATTCTGATAGAAACGGCTGTAAATTTAAGTATATAAAATATAAATGTGGTCTCAGACCTCGACCTGCTAGGCAAACCTACTTAGCTACAACCTAGAACTAAGAACTATTCCAGCAAAAGTCTGTACTAAGACAAAAGAAATTTCTATTATAAGTTCAAAAACACTTTAAGTTATATTGTGCCTTTGCAATTATTAACAATTTATATTTGAAATATAAAAATAAACACTGTAAATACTACTATAATCCAATTTTAAAAATCATATGTTGCAAATTAATTTAATTTTATATACTATTCCATATGCCAGATACTATAACCTGTTGACCGTTTCAAACACTAAATTTTATGTAAAAAATATTGTAACCACATTTAAATTTGAACTACATTTACATGTAGCTACATTGTAGAAATACTCCAACTATATTTACAATACTTTACTAAATAGCTAACTGCATGGTTATAAGCTACAACCTTTCAAAAATACTGAAAACTAAATTTATTTCAAACACCTGATACAAGGTGGAAAATTAAATAACACAAATGTTTGTTATATCTCATTAAGAGAAGTTTTTCAAATCTTTTATTAGTGAACGGTTTCTTTTGGGAGTTAAAACAAGTCCGCCGAGACTAACCAGACCCTCCACCGGAGCACGTAATGTTAGAATTGTGTTGTATTGCACAAAAAATTTCTTCACTGTGGGCTAATGATAAAGCTCATTAATGTCTTTGCACAACTTTCAATAGTTATTGAGCTCACTCTCGATATCATCAGTAGCTGTACTACAAGTATCGTCTTTAAAACAAAAAACTTTTAGTAATCCCAGTACTAGTACTAGCTAAATGGCTGACAGCAACACTACTGGATTAAAATTGTGTCCTTGCCAGTTATTTCATCTTTTTTAAAAGCACGGTACTGAGATCTTGTTTTTAATTAGTACTTGGTGTCTAAATTGCATTAAAACATGGGTTTGAAAAAATTGCCAGCTTGGCCATCTTGTGAGGTAGTACTTCATTAAATCTATTATCAATAGCTGCAATAATTACATCAGCTAGTCCAGGAACTATCGTCAATACTTTTTCATTTGTATTTGTCAATTTTTTTCGCAGGGTGTGAAGGACTGGAAGGAGTGTACCATAATAACAACGGTCTTCACCTTGCAAAATATCGAGAGCTTTTGCCAATAGTCTAACTACGGTGTAAATATTGCCAAGAAGTGAAAGCTATTTCTTAGAGAAGTACTGTACATAAGTTTAATTGAAAATCATGTTGAGGTTTGACTGATCTATTGTCAAGATTTTACAAAAAGCATTGATTTGTGAATTCCAATCGGGTTTCTGTGCAAACAACTTACTTCATTTAAGAATACTGTCCAATAACATCATAAGATAAACATAAGCGACTAGCTTTATTTCATAGTGTTGAACACTTCACAATGGGATTTCTCTACGTAGACTTCTCAGTACCTTCAGACAATGTTTTATCAATATTTTTAATAATAAGATTATGTATTTAAGAAGCTCATTTTTTATGTGGAAGAAGAGTGAGCTCTGTTTCTTGGTCAGTATTGTCAAATTTTGTGATGATTCTTGTAATATTTACAACTTCTGTGAGCTCCTCACTTAACATACTATCAGGGATGTGCTCATCATTTTTCTCATTATATGCAGCAGTAATGGTAGCAGCATTAGTAGGAGGAAGATTTTCATGAGACCAGGTAAAAAAGGAGAAGAGCTTCACAAAGTTCAATTAATTATCGGTTGCTCTAGCAGTAAGCTTTAACACTAAGTTGTATCTTTAATGAAAATTAAAAGGATTTCCTGCTATTGCATATATGTATGCCAACACATGAATCCACAACAGGCCAAAACAACTTTCTCTCTTTTAAGTGTCTTTAAATCTATTCTCATAGCAGTCATTCGTAAAAAAACTTTGATGTTGGCCCACCAGATATCGGCAGTGGTGTATACATATGCTACTTCAAGTGACTTATCAAGGAGCTTAGTGTTCACTTGTTCAATAGTATCATCAATTATATTGGTCATTGTTGATCTAGTTAGAAAGGCAAGTTTACACAGTTCGTGAATAAGTTGTTTGAAAGCTGGTGACTCGAATCTCCATATTGCTTTGACATATTCATTAATGTAGGCAGCCAACAGAAATTCTAATTTTAAAAATAAAATCGGCTTAAATTTTTTTTTTGCGTAGTCTTCCAACTTCATTTGCTTACATGGTGTTGGTTTGACATTTTCATTACTGTCATCAATGAGTATTAATTTTGTGGTAAAGTGAACAATAGTTAGATGCTTTAACAGATTAGAAATGGTGCTTTAGCACTACAAAGTTTGTTACCTATTCTTGGCAAAGATACAATTAAAATAGATGTTTATCACTAGACATGGGTAAGAATTGCAACCTTACTATTTAATGCAAACAGTTTTTATACTTACTACCAAAAAATGTTACCTTTTGTATTCCCGCGTCGTTTTCTTAAGACTTGTAATGGCTGCTGATCATTTACTCAAGTTAGTTTCACTTTCACATTACGGTTTACCATTAAATCTCTTTTACAAGTCTTTTATTCTTTTGCTGATTGGTCCATTTTTTGTTGCTTTGTTTTGTTGGCAATTATTCACATAAATATATATATATTTAAGTTTTAATTTTTTTTAGATTAAATTATTCTTGCGTGACGGAAGTTGACGCTGTTAATGAAATTTACAACTTTACATTTATGAATACCTTCCCAATGTACTCATTTAGGGTTAGGTTTTGGAACTTTTACTTCTTTGTGATCCTAAGATCCTTGTCAAACGCAGACCCTTACACCGCGAATTTTTTAAGTAATTAGTAACGAGAGGTAAAAGGAGAAAAGTTTCGGTAAAATTATTACTGATTTTACAAAAGTAAGGCGTTATATAATTTTGACAGAAAAGTAGTATTATTAGGTAACGGGTTGAATTACATAATACAGGTTATGGATATGTTTAAAAATATTGGATGTTTAAGGAACGCAAAAGTTAGTCTATCTTATACAAAACCACTCCATAGCATTGATATAATCCTTTTTTTATTAAAAAGCTCTGAAATTATTTAAAGAAAATCTTAGATATTATCATTTTTTTAGTATTACATAATGCAGCATTTTATCCCATAGAATGTCTTTATTACTGTGAAATTTTACAGCTAAATGTTACATACTTGATTCAATCAATAGATCAAAGTATAATTTATCTATTAAAAAGAACATATCCAAAATGACTTATTAAAAAGATGTTTAGTGAAGACTGAAATGATCTTGAACATAAATTTACTAAATTTTCAAATCTTAAAGATTTTATTATTTCTTATCTATGACAACTAGTTATATGTATCAAGTAACAAGACTCAAGAAATATATTTAATGAAAGAACAGATTACTTTAGTTGCAATAAATAGTAAAAAAAGAATGAAAAAGATGTATATCTTGAGACTGTAATAATAGTTAATCATTGAATAAGATTAATATCATTAATCACGTATTCAATAATTGTTTCGAAAGTGATAAAATTAATTAAGATTATGAATATGTTGATAATACGATGATATTAGAATATATTTAAAATATCATCTTAAAATTTGAAATAGATCGTATTGAAGAAGAGGATGAATAAAATACACATTAGAATACCAAAATAACATACGATTAAGGCTTTAAAGCTAGAAGGGTATAATCAGAATAGCGTGATTTTGAAGGAAAGGGATAGTTCTTCATATTTTTTACATAAAAAAGACTTAAAAATTTTAGTGAGAACAAAAGATTTAAAAATCTGAGACAAAATTTTTTAATGAATTTTATTAAGACTCCGATTATTCGTATTTTTATATATTCAAAATACTTTTCTAAAATTTTACCTAACTATTACTGGTAATCAAGATGGTGTTTTATATAAGATATGTTGAAAATATTCTTTTTTAATTAATGCTTTTTAGAAAATTCTATTCTGGAAAATAATCAACATGAATTATAATATTAAATAGCAAATTTAATAAAAAAATGAGTTGTCAAACAAAATAACTTAAAATAACTTTTTACATAAGTACATAATTTTAAGGGATTCTTTTACTTCTAATTTAAGGTATCCTGTTGATATTCTGAGCTATTCTCGATTTTAATTGTCCGAAGAATTTAATATCGCTTATCTCTTCTGTTTTTATATATTCTATCTTAGGAGTTGTAGTTGATATTTACCGTATTAAAATTAACTTTGAAACAAAAATTTTTAAAGGTATCTAAATTATTGAATGAAGAGTAATTTTCTATTAAGAAACAATATCCATTATCTTATCAAGCATCTAAGAGTCTTTTAGCATTTTTTTTCAAAAGTAAAATTATTTAAATGATAAAAATACAAAACCTTTTCTAAAACGTAGCTTTCAAAATGGTAAAATATTCTGATTATTTGTCTAATTTTAACCCTAATATAATATATAGCTATTTTTATTGATTCAACCTTCTTCTGGTTGTTGCAATAGATTTCATTTAGAAAAAGACATTTATGATATAAATATTTTAGAGTAAATATAAAATGTCTAGTTCATGGTTAGGTATAGAAATAACCATAAAAATAAGTTTTTAAGTAATATAACATTATGATATATTTAAATTCATTGTAAAATCTGCGAATTTAGTCTTGTGTATAATATTTATATGAAATACTGGATCAAAAACAAAAATTTAATAATCAATTTTTAATAAATTAAGCTCTGGAAAGTGCTTATGAATTGGAAAATTAACTAACAAACATAAGTAATGTTTAAATTATTACGTGATGTATGTTAAAATCAATAATTCAAAGAGAAAGAAAGTGTATAGTTTGTAATGCGTTTTTTCTGCTGGCATCCTATACATGAATTATTGATAAATATTGATGGGATGTTTAACAAAACAGTGCTTTTAATACAAGAAGTATTTTTCAATTCGAACTTGTATCTTTTTTAAGGGATTATGCATCCTAATATTTGATTTTTTCCTTATTGTAATTCGATCCTGCTCACATTATACGAGATAATCGATTGTTGCATACTTTAAATTTTCTAAAACTAAAACATTAAAATTTTTTTAAAAAAATAATTAAAAAAATGCCAGAATTAAACTTTTTGGGACCAAACACGGTTTTGCAGGCAAATTAACTCATATAAACGAGACTATGAAGAACTAAAAAGTCTAAAGTTATCAAGTTTATGCGCCTGAAAATAATTCTGATCACTTGTGCGTTGTTAAACTCGAAAATTGGAAAATTAAAAGAGCATTGGCTACAGTAACAGCCAATATAAAAGGAAAAACACTGATTTTAATAATATGTTCACAATTTGTCGGGAATCTTATTATATGGACTGAGGAACACAAGTCATACCAAAACTTACGAAATTATTATGTTTTATATGAAACTGTAGTTCACAAGTTTTACTTTATGAAACCGATAATATTAAGTAATAATCAAGCTGTTGAATGTTTAAATAATATTATTAAGACAAATTAAATCTAGAAATTGTGTAAGACAATGTTAAAGACAATGTTTTTTGAAAGAATTGTGTTTTAAGTTTAACTAAAAAAGTTATTTACATAAACCAATAACCAAAGTTATTAAATTTTAGTTTTTTTTATTATGGTAGTGGGAAAATTTTGTTGTTGATTCAATTTGGAGGAAAATCTTGTTGTTGTTCAATTTGGAGAAAATCTTGTTGTTGATACAAATTTTTTTGTAATAATCATAGAAATTACTGGTTAAATTGTCTCAAATCTTTCTCCTGTTAAATTATACAATTTTCGACACTTTTTAACATTAACCCTTTAAACATCTGACTATCTTTTTAATATCATAATAAATTTTAGATAATTCAATAAACAATGTAATTAAGCTACAATCTGATCTTGCATTTTGCTCATAAATGATTCTTTTTTTTTTCGAATTCATGAGGACTTTAATGAATTTTCTTTGTCCATATGTATAAATATCTTTTTAATTTATCAAAATTAATTGGTTTGAATTTCTAATGAAACTTTAATTTTGATTATTATCATGTGAATTGTATAAAATTCTAAATTTTATATAATTTAAAAGACTCTTTTATTTTATTTTGTTGATACTTTTATTGTAAATTACAGGTTTTCTTTTAAATTTAAAATTTTTTTTATTTAAAAAAAGAATGTGATGTATGGGATTTGAACCTAGGCTTAAAATTTCCTACTAAAGTTTAAATATAATTTATAGACTAAATCTTACAATAAAAATTTATTTTAAGTAAACCTTAAAAGTAACATACAATTAAATACTACTTATCATAAATGGTATATTAAAAAGTATAAAGTAAAAGTCGAAAAAATGTTGATCAAACATAAATTTTATAAAATTTAATAGTAACATTTAAACAATAAACTTTTTTTATCATTCAGAATTAGATAGCTAATTTTTTATTAGCTTTAAATACAAATCAACTTATAGTTGGATCCTTATTTATACACGAAACTTAAACTTAAAATTAGAGATGATTCTTTACAAACTAGAATAAATCACACAATATATTTTCTATCATTAGTTAAATAATTTTTAAAATTTATAATTATTGATAAAAATCTATAATTATTGTCAAACTGTAATAATTTACCTTATAAAACCTAAGAAAGGATGTTTAGATATAATACTATTTTATAGTATTTTAATCATTCTCTGATATAAATTAGAATAAATTATATAAGGTGCAAAGAAATAAAGTTGAAACTTATTAACGATTTCTTATCTACTATTTAAAATTCTTCAATTTTTACAAGAATTTTTAATACTTATTTTTGATCCGGAAAGCCATTTTCATTTGAAAAAATAAAAGTCAAAAAATAATTAGATTTTTTTTTATAAAAAAATGCAAAATAATAATATTTTTGATACAAGTATGTCTATTTCATTTCTTTTTAATTCTTTATTAATTTAAAATTTATATGTGAGTAATAAATATTGGTCATAAAACATTTATAACTTAAAAATATTAAAATAAGTAAATCCTTAGTAGTAAAATCACCCTTAGATAGTATTAAAAATACCAACTCATTTTAATTAAAAAAAAACTTATATTTGTTGAAAATATTCTAATAGATAAATTTCGGTATAACTCATCTATAATTAATTTTTATTAAAAATTATTACAAAACACAATTAATTACCTCAATAAATACCCAAAATCATTTTATTACTTTAAAATTAATATTTGAAGGAAATATAAACATTATTCTACATTATACAGTAATTTTGAAATTATTTTCCCTTAAAAGTTGAATTTGCAAATCATTTTAAAACTATTATATGATTGAAATGTTTCAATTATCACTCCTATATACAATAAACAAATTTTTTCTTTTTTTTTTTTGCTTTTCAATTATTGTTTTAAAAATTTTAGTTTATAGAAAGATCATTTAAAAATAAGTACTTTGCTATAAATATTTTGAAAATAAGAATAGTTATTTAATTCCTTAAAGCCCGATGTTATAACTATAAAAGTAAATTTTAATGAATGAATGCATTTTTTGATTTAAATCTTATATGAAGATACATGTTATCTAAAAATTAATATGATATTCACTTTATCGTTTCTTTATGTATAAACGTATAAAATGATAATAAAGCTAATTTTATTTTCGTTAAAAATATCTAAAAGGTTTAAATAAATAATAAAATTTTATTTAAAAAAATAATTTAAAAAAATATTAGTTGCCTAAAATTTGATTTATTTTAAAGTTCAATTTAAAATAAAATAAAAATTTATGAAATGATCATGGTAATTTAGACAATTTCTTTTATAAACCTTTTAGTTATTAAATAAAAAAATTTATTAGGCTTTTTTATCAATATTCTTATAACTTGATAATTACTATATAATTTATAGCCAAATACTCTAACAAAAATGTTATTTCATTGCAATAGTTATCATTAAGATGACATAAGTTTATTTAATCGTTATTAACTTTAAAATGAATTCAAATAAATAAAGATTGACTTTTTTGCAATAAATACTATTAGATCACCTTTTCAGAATAATTTCCGCATATTAAAAATTAAATATAAGGTATAAGTTTCTAAACTACCAAAGTGTAATTATACTTACAAACAAGAAAGATTCAACAATTAAAATGTGTTTAATTTTAACTCAGATTCAAAATTTACCTTTTAACATTTGTCAATAAATCTAGTTTATATAATCGGAAAAACAAATATTTTACTTCAATTTCTATAATATCATCAATTCATATAGTCATAAAATAAAATAATTTATTAGAGATTTTTATTTAAAATTTAATATGCTTAAACCTTATAAATTATAAATTTTGAATTTTTCTTCAATCATCATGTTTAAATATATATACACTTCGTTCTCTTTTTATGCGGTGCAAAGAAAACATTTTTTATTCGAATTTCGAAAATTTAATTTGTTTGGTGATTCACTTTTTTAAAAAACCAATAAGAATAATAACTAAAACTCTACTATTACGCAATCAATACAAAGAAACTTAAACTTTTTTCTTTTATTGACATTTTTTCTCTTGATTTGTTCTTAAATAAAAAGAGACAAAAACAAAAATACCTCGTTAAAATTGCGTGTTTTTGAGCTGTATTTTGTTTTTGTATGAAACTAATTAAAAAAGCCTGCATATTGGAAAACATTAGAAAATAAAAGTTCGTGAAAGACGATTACGACTGAAAACCGTTAGATATATTACTCAAGTGAATTGTAAGTTTTTTTGAATAATTTTAGTGCTTAATTGTACATTAAGTTTTTTCTATAATTTTTAAGTCCTCTTAAAGAAAATGTGTGACAATAATAAAAAAACAAAAATAAAGTGCAATTTCGCTAGAAACTAAAATTATAATTCTCAATTGCTTAGCGAAAGGAGAAAGATCAACAGCAATAGGCAAACGTTATAATTTAGGCGAATCTACTATAAAAGCAATAATAAAAATTTAGTGGCAATAAGATCAGTCAGATCTGGTACAAATTTGAGTTGAAAATTAAATATATTAAAGATGCACTATCATAGAAAAAACAGAAAAGGTTCTCGTAATTTGGATTGAAGATTTGACTGAAAAAAATAATTCCGTTAGATGGACATTTAATCAAGATGAAAGTCCCTTAATTTACAAGGAGTTAAAAGAATCATAGCCATCTATATATTTACGTGAAAGTAATCACAATTCTCTGCCAGCATATGGTGGTAATCTGATTTTATAAAAAGACATTTTTTCATAATCTAAAAATAAAAGGTGAAATGTTTTCTGTAGATGAAGAAGCTGCTTAAAAAAACTGAAAAGTTAGCTAAAATGAATGAAGATGGATGATTTTGTGCCCATCAAGTCTTCAATGCTGATGAAACAGGATTGTTATAGAAAAAAATGCTAAACCGTACTTTCATTGCAAAGTTCGAAAAAACTGCCAGTGGTTTTAAAGCTGCTAAAGATCAAGTTACTTTATCGCTGTGCAGCAATGCATCTGGCGACTGGGTGTTAAAGCTACTGCTAGTAAATTTATCTATATACCCACGTGCATTTAAAGGAAAAGACTTAAATCCACTGCTGTATATTTGATGGCAAACAAGAAGGCCTCTTTAACAACGGCTATTTTCACTGAATGGTATAATAAATTCTTGGTATTCGAAGTAGAAAATTATATGAAAGATATGGGTCTCGAATTTAAGATCTTTATAATTATTGACAATGTACCAGGTCATCCAAACTTAGAAAATTTAAATATAAAGTAGTTTTTCTCCCTCAAGACACAACAATTTAATTCAACTATTAGATCAGGGAATTATTTCAACATTTAAAAAATATTATTTAAAATTTACTTTCAAATTCATTTTCAATAAACTGGAATCCGATACATTAACAGTTACTAAAGTTTGGAAACAATTTAATATTTTAAACTGTGTGGATCATGTTGCGTTAGCAATTACCGAAATAAAACCACAAACTTTAAATGTATGTTGGAAATCTGCTTGGTCTAAATGCGTATCAAAGAGAAATGAATCAAATAGAAGAATAATAATACCATTAGATATTATTTCAATTTCTAATGAAAAATGTGAAGAAGGTTTCGATGATTTTATCGTGCATGATATAGAAGAACTGCTTGTGGACGAAGCCAAAAATGATGATGATATTTTGGAAAGTATGGTAGATACTACTTAAGATTTTGAAACAGTAGATAGTGAACCGGAAGAAGATGTTACTTTACTGGACGATAAAATTACTTCGGGAAGGCCTTCAACTTTCAGGTAAATTCGAAATTTTTTTTGTACAAAATGATCATGATGTAGAACGCGTCTTTAAATTCCAATATGATCTGAAATTTTGTATTCCTGGCTACATAGAACTCTTTAAAGAATTCGTCAAGCCATCATAGCGTTTGATTACTCACTACCTTTTCAAAGAAAAAACAAATCATTAAAAATTCTTGATGAAGCACTACCATGTAGATCTTATGATGTAATTTTATCTTCCAGTGATGAAAGTGATTTTGCACCAATCCGCAAACGGGTTTGCACAATATCAGACAGCGAATAATGATGAAAATATTCTTAATATGATTTTAAATGAGGTTTTATTTTTGTAATTAAAATAAATCTGTGCCAATTATTAAAATATGATTAAAAAAATTTAAAATCTAATGGTTTATAAATCTTTTTTTTTATTCGATTTCTGGAGCATTTTAAAACATTATTTAGGTTTTATGTGATTTTTTAAATAAATTAAACGTAAAGATCATTTTGCATATAAATGCATGTCTTTTTTTGTGCGATTTTTTTATATGTAAATTTCCCTGGAACGCATCTATCGCATAAAGAATGAACCAATTGTATATATATTAGTAGAAATATTTAAATTATAATTTAAGTGCTTGATACAGTAAAATAACTCTTAAATGAGGACTTAATATGTCAGGAACGCTTAATATTGTATAATTTCTATTACGATTGTAATTGAATTTAATTTTATTTAGCAAGTTTCAATTTTTTCTTCACTTACGGTTATCATTAATTTATTGGTAATATTCAAAACAATATAAAAATTTAATTAATTTGAATTTAAACAAAGCAATTTAATTTTCTTTTGTAAATTTAGATATCTTTAGTTTTATCTATTTTGAGTGAAGATGATAATAATCCAGGATAGTTAAAAATCAAAAAAGCTGTTATTTGCTTTGATTGAAATTTTAAAATATTTAGCACAGCATTGTTAGCTATATTAATTCTTTATTTTACAAATAAGAAATAAAAAAATGTAACCTTTGAAAAATCAATTTCTATAGTTGCGTTTTAGGTATAAAAAAGAAATTTTTTACATTATTACTACTTTTTTTCTTAATACAAAACCAAAAATATATAATTTATTGAATCATTTAATATTAAATCCACATAAAATATATTGATCATATCAATTACTCCTTGTTTTTGAAATTATTCGTCGTTTTGAAAATTTTTAAAGAGCCATCTCAAAAGTGTATGGAATTAGCGAAAAAAGTTCTATATAAAAAAACTAAGCAAACTGGATCATTTTGTAGTCCATTATAGCAGGGACACTTCCGATTAAAAATTTGTCTAGTGAATATAATCAAAACATCTTCTAGACTAGATTGGGTATATTTTTCAATCATCTGTTATTTCCGAATGCAAAGCAAAATGGTCCCTAAAAGTGTTTAATATAAAATGTGAAGCAGGCGTCTGAGAGAAACTTTATTTTTTATAGTTATTATTAATAAAATTTTAGTGAAAACTTTATCTTTGAAAGTTAATTTTTAATATATCCACAACATATATTATTTTTATACTACCCAAATTAACATTAATATCAAAATGAAAACTTTATTCTTATAGCTAATATTTAATTTTATATATTCATAATAATATGATTTCTTTTCCTAGAACAGGTGGCGATGGACAATTTTGATCGTTGGCAGTGAGGATGCTGTACGAGTCTCACGTACCGGTGCTAGGTTATGTAATGACAGGCTATTCAAGTATTGGAATTAGTATCGGATGCACGAACGAACAGCTATGGCTCTATTAGACGCATTCATCCATTTAATATGCAGGAGGAATCTGGTAAACGATGATGTATAGAAGAATTTGGACTAACTTATTTTTGGATTTTCTAAGTTCCTTTGGGTCATATATAATGCTTTGGTTGTGATGCGTTATAATGTAATAATTTTCCTAACTTATTAGTGTTTGTATTATTGTATTTTTTGGACAGTGATATTCATTTTGGTAGCATATAAAATGTTGTATGTTATGGATTTATAAAATATTAATTTCAAAAAAAAAGTTTCTTTCAGAACCCTGCGTCACATTTCATAATAATTCTTTTTGGCGACCATTTCGGTCATACAAGTTATTTCCTAGTTATAATAATGGCGATAAAATTTGTTATGTAAAATAAAGACTATTGTCATCTGATTTTTAGATTTATAAAATAATATATTGGTTTAAATGTAATATTAGAAAGAATATTATTTTGAAAGAAGAAAACTATTTATGAAGACAATATTTTTAATTATATATAAATAGATAAAAAGATTTTAATTCTAAGAAATATTGATTGAGATAGAAATTGATCAATACACCGTTTAACAGTATACTGACTTTGGAAGAAAAGCAATTTTTGTAAGCATGTAGTAAATACAATATGGGGGATTGGTAAAATGTAACAAAGACGAATCAATAAAAAATTTTTAATAGATAAAAACTTATTTTATAAAAAATATTAAAATCGTGGACCATTAAATAAATGTTGATTAATGTCTAAGGAATTAAATTAGCTTTAAAAATGTATTAATCACACTAATGATTTAGAAAAGCTCGAAAAATATGAAATGTGTACTGTATGATATTTGCTTTCGTCAACAACCGTCATCAAAAACTGATTGACGCACTATTCTGCAGGTTTAAGAGAAGTTCTTGACTTTTAATATAGAACTGAAAATCATTCCATTAATAAAAGCATCCATAAAATCATATTGTTTATACTAAGTCTCTTAGTGATCTATCAGGATATTTAAATAGATTGTTTCGGAACTTAGTGAATTATCACAAATAATTTAATCTAAATATTTTATTCAGTTTCTTTTATATATAAATCCCAAAGTTATATCCGTTTCAATCTTCTACATAACCTTATATTAAGAAACTGATTTTTGTTACAATTCTATTTTTAATTAAACATCGAATAAGCTCAAAATTTTAAGAATAACCTGCATCTAAAGTGTCTATTGAGTTTTGGCTTTTATGAGCTTATAAGTTTTTGAAATAAATTTTTTCAAGGTTATTATAGCATTAATAAATTAACAAAGATGTTGGTTTAATATTGATTATTTTATATTACTTTAATTTAATGTAGTATTTTTATTTGATGAAATTGGCTGGCTACAGGAACATATAAACATTTTCATAGATAATTGTCATTTATAAATATCAAATAATAAATTTCCAAATTTTAAAAACCAACATTACCATTTATAATATAATATTCCACAATTTAATCTTCCAATTACAAATTATTTGTTATTATAATTTTGTCAGAAAATATCACTCTTTTGAAATTCATAAAACTCTAATATATTATTATTATAGTAACCGAAAACCTATAATGTGATTTTTATTAAATCAATTGATTATTTAGTTTTAGTATCATTCCAAATCTATATATGCTACATAATTATTTTTGATAACCAATCGACTTGCTAACATATTAATTAGAATGTAAATAAAATTTCAAAATTATAGATAACTCAATTCAGTTATGTATTTTTCACGTCTTTAGGTAAAATATATCTTCAAAAAGTTCTTATAAAATATGTTCCGATTAATTGATCCATTAAAATATTTAATTCATTAATGATGCGAAGGAATTTTCTTACATAATTTTACTAATTTTATTTTTATTAATATGATTCGTAACATTAGTACTAGAAAAATGCTTAGTTAATAGTATTTGATCATATTTATTGATTTTAAACCAGCTTTTATATATTAATAATTATTATATTTAAATTTAAATTTAGAATATAAATATCAATAAAACATTTTTGGCATGTCGGTTATTTCCCAGACAATCTTTGTAGTTTTTAGATCATCCCAAAATAATACTTTTAAAATAAAAAATATTTAGCTTATATTTTAATCAAAGCCAGTAAAAATTGCCAATTTTTTTGAAACACATTATAATTCTACATCCATTCTTTGATGTAAACGTCTAGCTATTCATGGTGCAGTGCGTTTTTTATTTAATAATATTTTTAATTTTTTACCAAAAACTCTAAATAAACTGCGTATTAACACCGATATTAGGGTCCAAAAATATAATTTGTGATTTAGTGTTTGGTGATTAAAGCCATTATTTTGTAACGCATTATAACCCCACCATTGATTAACAAGAATGCTTGTTCCTGTACGAAAAGCTCTCTGGACAATCGGAATTAAAGTTTTTGCAGAGTGATGGTTTAAAATTACGTGTAAACATTAGAGGGACTATAAGTAGTATTGGATGGGAAAAAAGGCAAATTTCATAGTGGGAAACGCTATAAAGATGATATTTAAATGTATGTCGAAAAATACTTTGGTCTATTTGACAGAGGATACGTAACCCTTTAAGCTAAAGTGAATGCAATGTGTGGTAATTTAGATAGAGAAGTCTTCTTATGTATCATAAAACGCATTGAATCTTCATTTTCAACAGCTTTTCCGGCTATGGCGTCAGTTTCTCTAGTAGTATACTTCCATTTCCATAACAAATACAACCCTGTTCTAAGATCAAACTTGAAACCATAAAATATTGAGTTAAGCTTTATACTCTTATATTTTTATAAAAAATAAAGGTTTTGTTCATGCATATGAATACGGTATCATCTTTGTTACGGGAATAGGTTACCGATTCCGTGAGAGCGTCACATTCATCACAAGCTAACTGTATTGTAAGCACATACACACATTTCTTTAATAATTGATGCAATTACTTATAGAACCGTTGATTATTGTGTAAGGATGTTTACATAAAACTAAATCATTTTAAGGGTTCAAAAATATTTTCAATATTTAATTTCTTGTCGTTTTTTTCAATATATTGCGAATTGAAATAAGCAGATTTGGAGGCTAATAATTTGTTTTTATAGTCAATTCAAGATATTATTACGTAAAATAGTTATTTTTTTATTCTCTCAGGTTTATTTAACAAAAAGTTCTTTTTAATTTTTATGTGCTATAAAAAATTAGATTATACATAAAATAAAATATTAAGATTGATGCATTACATTAAAAATATTCAAAAATACTTTTTTTACTAATAAAGATTGAAATTTTATTTCATCATTCTACATATTGACATTGGTACTCTTGATATTTTATATTGATCAAAGAAAACAAGTTTTAATTTATTACAGCAAATAAATTTATGCGTTCTGAGTACCAGATAAAACACAAATATTATTTAATTCTTTCAAACGCTAATAAAAATAAGACCAATTATTTTTTTTTGATATTATTAGTTTTAGATAAATCTTTTAAAGCATAAATTATTACGTATCAAAACAAGATATTTATAATGAATTTACCAGCGGCTCTATCTAGAGCAAAGTATTTCTAACTTCTAATTTATAAAGCTGAAAATAAACAGATTAAATTCTCGACTTTGCATATTATTAACAATATAAGTAAAATTATCATCTATCAATAAATATTATAAGTTTTGCTTCCTGACTGAATATTAAATATTTAAAAAAATTATTCTAATAGTTACAGCTCACCCATGAGTTTAATGATTGCCGTTTTATTTGATAATACAATTTATGATTCAAATATTAAAATTCGTAACTTTCTTTTTCCAACACATCAATCTATCAATTACAAGGAACCTTAAAATCATTTATTTTTTCGTTTTCCATGTTGTTTTCCAATTAAAATGCAATATATATGGACCAGTTTTTTTACTCGTGTATTAATTAAAAAAGTTACTAATAAAAGTAATATGGGTTTTTTTTTAAATTTATAGAATCGTTAAAAATTATCATGTTTATTTTTAATAAACGATTTAAGAAATTTACAATAGAATTTTACTAAATTTTTTAATTTTTTTTAATTAATCGTTCAATAAAATTTTGTGTTTAACTGAGATTAATTTTTTTATATACCTTTTCAATAATATCTGATAGTTAATTTGTTAATACATAGCCTCAAAATTATCTTCAATAGTAATTACTATATAATTTTTGATTTTTGGAGAGGTTTTAAACTGATTATTTTTAAGTTTTTCGTACCCTTTTGAACTATTTAATTAAATATGAACCTATTTGTAAAATGCTAAATAATTTTATTGTTAAATACATTTTGAGAGGTTTATTGTTATGCCTACAAGATACCAATAACTTGTTTTTTTAAATTGTTTTCATAAAATCGATTTAGAAGAATTCTTGTATTCCAATAATTCTATAAATATTAATTTACGAAGGATAATTTTACTTTTAGTAAAAATTTTTTTTATTTTGGAAACGAATACATAAATGATAAATTAGTTCATCTTAATAAATCACCTGGTTTGGTCATTTGAATAAAATAATACAAACAGGTGTAAACAGCTAAATTATCTGTTTATATTAATTAATATATAAATAAACATAACAAAGCATGAAATTATGTTTATTGGATTATGAATTTGGTTTTGGTGAACACAAAATATTTTCGCTAATGTTTTAATTTGGGTGGGAAGGAGAGGGGAATTTTCAATAAGAAAAAAATATTAAAAATAAGATTGTATTGTATTAACTAATCCATCATACTTAGCAGACAAACTTTCCAATTTTAGATTATACAAATATTCAAATTGTCTAACACAAGTAATCACATCATCAAATTGTAAACTGTCTTGATAATCAAGTTTCCTACTTCAAAAATGCTACTATTGAAGACTAAAATAGTTTTAAACATCTTCGCGTATTACATTGTAGTATCAAATCCAATTCGTGCCTGATTAAGTCTTTTTCTAACATAAGTTTACCATCTCAAATAGGACTTGTCTAATATCTATTTTTATTAGACCAATTAAAACAGAAAAATCAGATTCTTTCTCTTCAGTAATAATTTCGATTATTATATCTCTTTTCTTTATTTTAAACGTTTTTTTTTAAATAAATAAAATTAAAAAGTACCCCCTCCTCAAATCCATAAATTACCGTGTTTTCATTATTATGTAATAAAATATCAAAAATCGTTATTTTTAACAGTAAAATAGATAATTAAACTAATTTGGAAATTTAGTAAAATTAGTTAATTCTTTTTATCTATAAAAATATTAGGTTTAAAAAATCTTTTAAATATTTTTTTATCAGTCTATCTATTTTGCCTAATATTATTGTATTCATGACCATTAATGTGTGCAAATTAAATTTTAAATTTTACAGTAAACTTTTCTTTTTAATTAAAAATTGAATCAGTTTAATCAAAAAAGACTTTGAAGACCCAACAATTGCAATAAAAAAATATTTATATTTTTGATCTTCTATTTTCGTTTCCAAGATTTCAAAATCACTTTATCTTTTACCGAACTTTATATATTCCAGAAATATCAACATACCTTTGAATCACCACGATTAAATATTTACAATAATTTTTTCTGCTGTCCAATATATTTTATTGGTCTTATATCTAAATCTCTACTTTTCAAACCCTTTTCCTTAGTTCAAATGAAATGTTGTTATCGATTCATACATACAAATTTATCGTTATTTTAAAGTAGCTATTTGACTATAATTTCTTATTTACTTGATTTGAGGATTATAAACTTATCTTAAACAGTTAAAAAAAAGTCCAGTGGCTTTTCATATATTACGTACGCATGGATGGGGGACAAGCTCCATGCAATAGTGGGGTTTTGGGTTTGCTTGTGTATGAGGGCTTAGGGACGATGTATAATAGTAATGCGACTTAAGCAAGGTGTAATTGGGTCCATTGTAGAAAAGCATATGCGGACGTACGTAAAAATGTTACATTTGTTATAATAAAATGCTCTGAAGCGAGAAAGGTGTAATAAAAAAAGATGACCGTTATTGTCCCAGTCTTAGTATTTTAAATGTTAAATTTATAGTCATATCAATGTTGGATGTTTTTTGAGTAGCAGCTTTGATTGTTTGCAGGCCATTTTATTTTAGCATATAAAAATCGACAACACAGAAAAATACAATGCCAATTATTAAGCAGTGCGTGCATCTATGACACAACTTAATAAAATAATACAACAAAAAGAGAAAAATCATTTATGGCTGAAAATAATACAAGGTGAAGAAAATTATGAATCTGTAATAAATGAAGTCACCAAGAAGTCTTTGAAAACAAAAAGTCAATTATTGTCGTTATAGGATTTTCCAGCCACATCTTGGGACCAGATGTCATTAACGGAAACAGCTCCAACTGCAGTCGATGCACGTTCTAATTTTACCCAGTAAACAGTAGCAAAGTATACTTATACCCAGTCAACAAAAGCACACTCTACTTCTACCCATTTATCAGTAGCAGAGTCTACTTCTACCCAGTGAACCGAAGCATAGTCTAATACTACCCAGTAAACAGAAGTACAGTCAACTTCTACCAAGTAAAAATAAGCAGAGTCTATTTCTACAAAGTAAACAGAAGCCTAATCTAATTCTTCTTAGTCAACAATAGCAGTCTGATTTCACGCAGTCATCAGAATCACGGTCTACTTCTACTCAGGCAATAGATGCACAGTCTACTTTTACGCAGTCAGCAGTAGGACAGTTTACTTCTACCAAGTCAACAAAAACACAGTCTGCTACCACCCAGTGAACAGTAGCACAGTCTACTTTTGCCAAGTCTAATACAGCAGTTACACCGGAAAACTAAGTTCAATGGCACAGCAGTCTGGCTTAAGACAACTGTCTAAAGCAGTTGTTGTAAATAAAACCAGTGCAGAGAACTGATCCCAAACTACCGCATAAGAATCAAAAAAAAACCTGGTTCTTGGTATATCACAACTACATGAACAGTTATTAGGATTGTATTACTTGAGAGATTGAGGGCTTCTTTTTGCACAACTAAAAGTAAAAATTTGTTACAATAAAAAAGATCTTTCTGATAAAATAATAAGTTTAAAAGACTGCAAGATGAAGCAATATAACAACGTAAACGTTGCTGCGAACTGTAATTAACCATATCAGAAATATCAGAAGATATGACCCGTCTGAAGAGTAAGATTAAAAAGTTTAATAGAAATTAGCTGGGTAGGCCTACTATAAATGATGAACAACGTAAGTTTTTGGATGTCGTTGCCGGTATAGAGTTAGTTGCTGCTGCAGCCAGTGACCAGCGCCGTTCAGATTAAATACGATCCCGTAAATCTATGGACCTTATGAAAAGAAATTTTACCCCAAAGGTACAATTGGTTTATATCAGCGACTTACCTTTGACTCTAAAGTAAAAGTTCATCATCACCGGAATGTCAACATAATGTAAACATTGTACCAGTCAAGCTCATCCCATCCCAGAATACGGCA
>CAKKLC010002269.1:0-11248 GCA_918559645.1 Ceratonova shasta | reverse complement strand
TCAAAAAGAGAACCCAATGTTTTCCTGTTTATATTAAATTCTTCAGAAATGTCTTGAATTTCTTCGTTTTTTAAATATTTCAGTAAAATAATAAGAATTTGATTAAGTTTAATATTACTCCTCGCAAAGAAGGAGTTGTTAACAACAGACAAAGATTTTCTGCAGGGAAGAATACACATCCATACAAAAGGCGATTTTTTAACTTTTTTAATCACAAGAGACATTTGAGAACAGCAATAAATACAAATCATGCTATTTTTGACATATGCCTGGCTAAGAATTCAATCGTACTCTCTGGTGAGGTACAATTCCTTCTGATAAAATCTTCACTAAAACTAAAAGACATTATATCCTCATTGGTATATAAAAGGACCTCTTCTACAATCTTAGTTCTTCTTAATCTAACCATGGTTTTTTAAAAGTAATTATCAAAAAATAAACTTTTGTATTTTAAAAATATTTTAATTATCAAAAACATCAATTTTTTCCAAAAACACCAAATTTTTCCAAAAACACAAAATTTTACGCATGTACCAAATAAAGTTTATATTTAGAGAGTAATGTTAATTTGTGTAGTATATAAGATGTCGTATATTTAGGATATATTGAATATTAACTTTAAAAATAAAGTTCATATTTGGAGAGTAAGGTTTATCTGGGCTGTATATAATATGTTGCATGTAGTGGATATATTGAATATTAACTTTAAAAATAAAGTTAATATTTGGAGAGTAAGGTTTATCTGGGCAGTATATAATATGTTGCATGTAGTGGATATATTGAATATTAACTTTAAAAATAAAGTTAATATTTGGAGAGTAAGGTTTATCTGGGCAGTATATAATATGTTGCATGTAGTGGATATATTGAATATTAACTTTAAAAATAAAGTTTATGTTTGGAGAGTAATGTTAATTTGTGTAGTATATAAGATGTCGTATATTGATGATATATTGAAAATTAACTATAAAAATAAAGTTCATATTTGGAGAGTAATATTTATTTGTGTAGTTTTTACGATGTGGTATATTGAGGATATATTGAACATTAACTATAAAAATAAAGTTCATATTTGGAGAGTAATGTTTATTTGTGTAGTTTTTACGATGTCGTATATTGAGGATATATTGAATATTAACTTTAAAAATAAAGTAATTATTTGGAGAGTAAGGTTTATCTGGACAGTATATAATATGTTGCATGTAGTGGATATATTGAATATTAACTTTAAAATAAAGTTTATATTTGGAGAGTAATGTTAATTTGTGTAGTATATAAGATATCGTAAATTGAGGATATATTGAATATTATTATAAAAATAAAGTTCTTATAATAAATGTTATTAATATTAATAAAGAATAAAGTTTCTCTTCAAACCTTTGCTTCAGATTTCATAATAAAAACTTTCAGCTAATATTTAGCCCTGTATTCCTTTAAAAGTCTATAAATTTTAAATGATAGTAAAGGTAATTTTTAAAATAGATAATAATATTTTTAGAAAACTTATTTATCAGTATTATTTTAAGCAAAATGAATAGATTTACATTCAACTTACCTTATTCACCCAAATAAGATATTATCTTCTTTTTATACTAATCTATACTTTGTAACACAATCTCCTTTTATTATTTTATTTAAAATAAATAAAATTTTTAGATGTAATTAATAACTTAATATTTAAACTTCTAACATTGAAAGAAATAAGTGTGATAACTGATTACATTTATTTCAAAAAGAACCCAATAAACAATATAGTTCATTAGGATATTCTGTTCGGAATTTAATAAATAAATTGACATATTTTCAATTAAGAATTATAAATATCAGAAAAAATATGTAAAAGGAGATTTTCGGACATTTCCGATCTTTATATAGCTTCAAGGAAATTTGAATACTCTTTATTAGATGATAAGCTATTAGAATGGGCGGAAGTTCTTAAGACCAAGGGAGGTTTTCTTCCTTAAAGGATTTAAAAGAGAAATGTCATATTTATTTTTTTTAAATATCAGGATCCTGATCTTGATGTACATGAAAAAAATGAATAAAAATATAAATATTTTTACTGTTTTCTTCTAAAATTTAAAAAAAAAGATTGTATTACAATGAAATGTTTAGGTGGAGAAATAAAATATTTTTTTTGTTGAGTTCTTAAATATTTTTGTTGTTGAGTTCTTAAATATTTTTAGATCTAAGCTATCCTAATATAAGGAAAATAATATTTTTAATTGCGATAAAGCTAAAATTTTATACTAAGTTGCTCACAAAATGAACTTATTTATTTATTTATTCATTCAAGAAAAGAAATAAGAAGTTTAATGATAGATAAATTGTGACGAGAGGCTTTAAAATTTGATTAAAACTAAACTCAAATATTATAATTATTAGGTTATCAATTATATGTGCTTATAAAACGTGTTTGAAAGTATTTTATTATGCAATTATTTATTAAATATAGAATCATGGTTTCGATTATTTTATTTCAATAATTAGTTTTTTAATATGATTCATGTTTATGAAAATAAGTATCAAAATTATTGCTTATTATGGTTAACTTTTCATATTACAAGTATACATGTTATCTTACTAATATAGAAATGCTATTTATATTTAAAAAAGTACAAAAAGGCTTCAGAGCTTTTAGATATCATGCTATAAAACTTAAAAAGTAACATTCTTATTAAATCGACTTTTATCTAAATGATATTTCAGAAGGCATTAAGATATAGGATTTTTATATCAAGAAATATATTTTAGAAATTCTAATCATTGTAATTATATCTCGTTAAAATTGACAAATTATAGGATCACAAATTGTTGGAAAAAGTAATGTTGTCCTTTAAAATTTTAGGATAATAAAAGCAGTTGTTAAAAAGAATTACAACAATATTAAAGAATTAGAAAAAAATTTTTATGAAGGATGTAGCTAATTAGACTCATAAATTTGTTTTAGATGAAAATAATGGCAATCTTAATTTTTATATAAAGATCAAAATCCCAATCTTTTTAATTATTACAAATATTGATCATGATTCAATTTTTTATATTTATAATAGAAAGGAAGTAAGATAATTTAGCTTAGGATGATTATTTATAGACAAATTGAATATTTAATATCATACAAATTAATACATACATAAAGATTATGAAATTTGGAATAATTTTGACAAAAAAATTACGAAGTAACAAAACACCATTAAGAATTGTTACAAAAAAGATTGAAAAAATTAAATCTAACTAATAAATTTAATTAATAAAACAGTTTTGTTTCTTAAAAAATTACATATTTTTAATATATATTTTTATCTAAAAAAAGCAGTTGAAAGATTTTTATTTAATGATTTCTGTTAAATTGTTACTAAAAACTATTAATATATTTAAAAATTAATAAAATTATTAATTTTCCTTTTTATATTTAAAATAAAAGTTTTGGAAAAAAAAATTTAAATAAAAAAAAATATTTTAATGTTATTATAAATGGTCGATTGGAAACTGTAAATTCAAACTATTTATTTGATACTATCTTACTTTATTAATATAAATGTAACATTTATAAAGTTTTTATTTCTAGCAAACTATAAATGATCAAAATCTTTAGTTTTGACAATTTTTATAAAAAATACAACTTTTTAATAAATTCCAACATTTTCAAAGAGAGGTAATTAAAATTATAAAAAAACAGGTTTATTTGATACTGTTAGTTAATATTAAAATAAATTATTAATCATTGAAATAGTTCTCATACAGATTTTATCAAACCATATTTAATCGAGAAATTTTGTTAATATTAAAATCTACATGGTAAGAATATATCTTAATACAAATTTATAAACCGATAAAAGTATACTTGTAATAAAAAAACTTATATATAATTGATGTAATAATAAGATGCTTATTTGGTAATGATGTTGTTTTGGGTGGGTAAAAAAAATTAAAAAAAAAATTAAAATGTAATTTAAAAAAGATAAAAAAACTCTCCAAAACATGACTTAATTTGTAGCTTTGATCGCTTCGACAGAACTGAAGAATCTAACTATCAGTTTTGTCTTGATAATAATCTAGTTAAAAATGAGGTTTATTGTCCTTACTGCAATAGGTGGAATGAACTTGGAACATTGAAAAATACGCCATGGTATTAATGTTAGTTCATATGTCCAGCTAGAGAGTGCAGAAAGACAGAGGGTATGTATACAGGGTCCATCTTTGCAGGAGCGCACATCCCATTTTCCAAAATTTTAAGAATGGTGTATTTGCATTGCTTAAACATTAGTGTAAGAGAAATAGGAGAAGAATTAGAAATTGACCACGCAGATGTTGTTTGAACAATGAAAAAATAAAAAAATTTTTTTTTTCTCCACAAACAATTGAAAAACTGGGAATACAATAGAAATCGACGAAACCCATACATATTCAAAAAAAATGATGCTGGTCGTGTTCTCGCAGGTGAAAAATTTTGGGTCGTGGTAGCTATTTGCAGAACAACAAAAGAAATACGGCTATTTGTAACTAAAAGAAGAAACAAATCTTTTCTACACAATTTTATTACAACAAACATTGTGCGAGGAACTAGAATAATAACAGACTATTGGAGAGGCTATCTTGGGATCGATCAATATGGTATAAGCATTCTCGAATAAATAATAAATTAAATTTTGTTGACCTAACTGATCCTGAACTACATACCCAGAATATCGAAAGACTGTTGCGATCCTTAAAAGAATCTAAAGCTATAACTAATTCAGAAAACAGGTTAAAAAATTCTGTCGCATTTTTTGAACTAGAATACAACTTAGTAATAATTCATTCCGGCCAAAAATTCGCTCTGTCTTTGTCTGCTAGCAGATGCACGTGATATAAATTTCTAATTTTTTTTTATAAATTTATTTTGCATTTAATCTTAATTTTTATTAATTTTTTTGCCCACCCAAAACAACACTACTACCCATAAAAGATATAAAGACAAAATAAAATTAAAATTCTTATTAAGAAAATTTCAAATTTAGGTTATTGTTTATTTAAATTTGTCTAATATACAAATTAAACTTTATTTAAATTACTTATATTTTTATTTCAATAAATATTACAAAAAAATTTGAGTAGTTAATTTTGGTGTCTTCATAGTTGTAATAAAAGTTTACTCTTTTTTTTTGAAAATGAAAATATGCTTATATGTACCATCATCAACAATTCAGAACATAATTCAATTAGTTATTATTTTAATAATATTAATTTAGATAAGAAATGTATTTTTAATTAAATTAAAACTTGCTTAAAACTTTTTTTATTTAAATAGTAATTAATTGATGATTTGTTTTTTTATTTGAAATTTTTTAAAAAATTATATTACAAAAGAATATTAATAATTCTATATCATAAAATAATTTAAATCTATTAAGCTCGGAAATAACATTTAGAGAGCAAATAGTTTAACTATAACTTTAAAATTCTTGTTAAAATAATACTATAAATTTCAGGTTGAGCATATATAGCTTATTTTATTCATTTTATTATTAAAAAAGTAGATCAGGTCTTATCGGGGGCTAAAGATAAGCGTTATATCTAATAAAAAATTTTTATTGATTAAAATTGATAATGCTATTAGAATTCGCAAGAATGAATAATTTAGACTTCATACAATCATTGCTGGTAAAAGAGCAAATTCCAAGAATTGTAAGGTGTATAGTATGGAACTACCCACTCAATTTAGTTTCGCGCAATAATGTTGTTGATGGATGCTCTTACATCTGCATAACAAATGGATGTAGCAGATTCAGAAACCATCAGTCGATTCGTAAAAATACTTGGTCCGAAGGTTTTGCTATTTCTGCTGTGACAATTTGGATCTTTATAGATTTATATAGCAAAAAAATACAATTATGTGACATCATGAAAATAATTAAAATCAAAAAAGCTACAGCTTTAAAGCTAACAAAAATATTAGAAAAAAATACATATAAAAATTGAACATAATTTTCAAAGATAAAGTGGAGAAAATTGCGTTGCACAAATTGACAACACCAAGCTTAACTATAATGTTAAGAGTCATCGAGGCAGAAGCACATGAGAACATATTTGGTCTCAGTGTATCGTTGACGCGTCATTTAAAACCTGCAAGAGATTATGCTTGTTTGGTAGCAAATGGAACTGCTCAAACTATTTTGCCAATCATAACAGATAAAGTAATAGAAGGTTACACTATACATACAGATAAGTGGAGAGCATATACAAATCTAAGTAATTTAAAGTTTAACATAGCACAATATGCCATAAGTACAATTTAGGGATTATGAAAATAATGTGCATACCAAGCGTGTAGAAAGCTGAAACAATAAATTAAAAATGGCAAAAAAAGAAAAGTTGTAAACCTTAGCTGTTATGCAACATTTTTAAGTGGTTTCACGTTTTTTTAATGCTACAAAGATGATAGTTTTGAGTAAATATTAAAAATGAATAAAATTTAATTTTTCTAGTTTTTTGATTTTTTCTTATCGCTTATCTTTCTTATCTTCACTTTAGCCGTCGATAAGACCTGATCCAAAAAGTCTTATATAATTTTATTTGGTTTGTGAATTTAAAAGAATCAAAGTGGCAATATTTATATCAGGGAATTTAAAATTTATGTATCTTTATTAAATTATTTTTACTGATTTATTTATTTTATCAAGATATAGGTTATTTGAATTAAGATAATCATAAAAACTAAACTGCTTGATATTAAATTTGTTTAAAATCAGATATTTTAAAAGTGGGTGATAATATTTAGGTTTTTAAAATTAAATAATTTGGGGTAAATAATTATTGATGTATTGAAAGAATTATTAATATTTAATATTGAAACTTTAATGAATAAATATTAAAAATTTAGAAACTTAAAGTTTATATTCTAGAATGTTTTTGAATTGCAAATGATAAAAAAATGACATATTATAAATCAAATATTATAATAGGGTTAAATCCATTAAGGTCTTATTAAATAGTTTTAATATTTATATCAATCTTTCATTCTTCATTAAATTAATATAATCTTACATTGATTATTTTCTTAATAAAGAATAAAATTGACATGATTTAACAAATACCTTGAATCTTAATTGTAAATTGTTTTTTTCTCTTTGACTAATTTTAATACGACAGTTTAATAATTCGCTATTATAAAATCGATATTAACAAAAAATAGAAAATTTAATAAGTGTTTTTGAAAAATTTACAGTTTCAGGAACCATGATATTTTAAGAAAACTTAATAAATTAGAATGAACTTTTGCATGTATTTATATCACCGCTTAGAACCATATTTTTGAAATTTCAGCATATTATTTTTAATTTTAATTTTATTGAACAAGAGAATAGATCAAGAATACTGAATTTCTTTTTTGATTTGATCTGCTGAATAAAAAACGATAAAAATAAATTCATAAATTTTTAAATTAAAATGAAACTAAAAA
The DNA here is from genome assembly GCA_918559645.1 of Ceratonova shasta. Classification (NCBI taxonomy): domain Eukaryota; kingdom Metazoa; phylum Cnidaria; class Myxozoa; order Bivalvulida; family Ceratomyxidae; genus Ceratonova; species Ceratonova shasta. Next base: position 3,807 of record CAKKLC010002269.1, on the reverse strand, counting down.
TATAATATTTATAAAAATCAAATTAATTAATTTTTTGAAGTTTTCAAAATCAGTCTTTATTATTGTGTAATTTTTTTATTTATATTTAATGAAACTATAAGGATATTTTTTTGTCTAAAAATAAAAAAAAGTTTATATTAGTTTTTCTCTAGTGATATGAATTTTCTCAAGGTATACTTGGAACAAAATTAATTCATCTAAGTAAAATTTCAAATCAAAATTTTATAATTCTACAATAAGTTTATTTTATATATTTTTCTTTAGTTATTTCTTTCTTTGAATAGAAATAAATTGAAAATTGATCAAAGCAAATAAAAAGTAAATTAAATTATAAATAAAAAGTTTTAAGCAACATATTTTATTTAAAATATTAAGAAGAAAAAATCATCCATCTAATTAAATAATATCTTTATCACTCTAATGAATTTCTATACTTTATTATTAGTTTTAATTACAGTCTACGCTCTAAATAACGAACGTTGTGAATAACAAACACTTCCAATTAATGAACTTCCAGTGCTTTTTTATTACCTCGTATATATATTACATTGAAAGTTTACCTCGAATAATGAACAGAATGTACTTTTAATAACAAACGTTTCAAAAATTCTGTTGATATAAGTTTTTATTTTATTCCATCCCTAAAATGTCAAACCTCAACGAGAAAAAAAGAAGATTAAGACTTTCACTTGCAGAAAAAATAGCAATCATAGAGTTTGAATCCGAGAATCGATTGCTTTCTAATTGAGGTCTTGCAAAGGTTTGTAATGTATCTTTTGGTACTTTGAACGGGTTTTTAAATAACAGAGTTAAGCTGTTAGAATATAATGCAAGAAAAAACAAAAAAATGTTGTGATTAGCTTTAGAACTAGTGTTTTAGATTGCAAATTGTTTGAATAGTTTTTACTTAAAAGAAGAAAGTGGGTAACAATTCAAGATGTAGACCTGCAAAATACAGCTTTAAAGATGGCTGAATGATGTGGTTGTAAAGATTTTTGTGCTTCTAATGGCTGGGTTGATACGTTAAATACAAGCCATCAAATTAGCTCTTAGAAGATCTCTGGCGAATAGGGCATTGTTAATGACAATAAAATTAAAGAATTTAAGACAGTATATTCCGAAAAATTAAAGACTTATAGGTCAGAAAATGTTTTCAACTGTGTTGAGAGGAGCTTTTTCTATAAAGCCACGCCAACTAGAAGTCTATGCCAAGCTGATGAGAATCAGATTAGTGGAAAGTTTAGTAAATATTGCGTACCATAATTGTTTTATGTAAGTATGACGGGAAAAAAGAAAAAGACCCTGCTTATTGGAAAATAAAAAAGCCCGAGAGGTTTTTAGAATCTGGATTTTGAAAGGATACCCATTTCTTATAAATTCAATCGAAAATCTTGGAAGAGAACTGATATTTTTTGCAGATGGCTGCATGATTAGAACAAGCAAATGAAATCGAAAAATAGAAAATTATTGTTGATTAAAATAATGCTACCTTTCACCACGTGGGAGTCGAATATAGCAAAATTGAATTATTATACATCCCGTATACAGCTGCTGAACCAAGGAATAATTAAGTCCTTTAAGTCAATTACTAAAAGAAAGCTTAAAAACAAACTTAAACTTGAACATGATCAAGAATCGCAAGAAAAAATATTATGATATCGTAAAGAAGTTCAAATTAATCGATGCACTTCTTCTGACTATAGATTCTTGGAATGAGTTTACAAAGGAAACTATCATTAATTGAAATAAGAAAGCATTAAATAACTCTATGTTGGATATTTAGAAATTAAATGCCACGCCGATTGTTAAGCAGGATTCTAATGATTTAACTGTTATCATCCAGAATATTTATCCGAAGACGAGTTATTTGCTGAACTAGATGCCAAAATTAAAGGTAAAGATGTTTCTGAAGTTGATGATTTTGAAGACAGAAATGAAGAAGACGAATCGTCTATTAACATCGATAAACTTACAAAGCAGGAATTTTGAGGTCGGCTGAAAGATATTGAACTCTATCTTGCGGAAACCCAGCCCGAATTATTAAGCAGTTTTTACACTTTTTAAACTGGAGTTGAAAATAGTGGAATCCAAAAATTTATTACAATTCCGACTAATTAAGAATAAAATAATAAAAAGTTTACTATAAAAAAATATTTGGTAGTTTTGATCCAATTCAGCTTTATTTTCCACATTAATATTAAATTGTTGTTTGCCCATTTATAATTTGACTATATATTATTGTTCGATATTTTTAACAAAAACTTTGAAAAAAAAGTCATCGTGGGTGTTAATTATTTAGAGGGCGGACTGTATTCAGTATTAGTATTGTATTGCATATCTTTTAACTCAAATATTGGAATTTACAAGAAAAACATTGATTAAATTTGCCTTGTTCATAATAATTTACTTAAAATTATAAGCAACCCATAACGGAGTAACTAATATTATCTGATTTGCAAATTTGATTTATTACAGTGATAAAAATAAATATTGTTAGGCTTTTAGTAATTAAAAAAATTATTATTATTATTATGAAATGAATGATTAATTATAATTCCAAATAATTAAGATGTAAAATTACAATGGTTTTCTTGTTTAAATTAAGATTTATATCAGAAAAAACTTCAAACTTTTTGTATCAAAATTTCAATTTTTCTATTTAAAATTAAACCAGTAATAAATTCTTATTAATTCCTGAAGATGTATAATAAATTATTCTTTAGTATAGACAGCTTTATAAGGCAATTTTTTATGACTATAGATATTTTCATTAAGATTGTTCTACTAGTTGTTGAAACAAAACAAAATTTGTCAAAAATTTAATTATTTGAATTAAAATTCATTAAAAGAAGTCTTAATTATACTCTTTGGTTACGTATTTATTAAAATCATAAATTATTGAATATTAATGATTTTATTAGTTTTTAAATTTTGTCAAAATAATAAATTTGAGTGAAATTACTTATAAATAAAGAAAATATTTTATTCTAATTAATCATTAGGTTCTTTTTTTTTACAAAAATAAATCAAAAATGAAAACAAAAAATATTTAAAGTAGTAACTCATATTGTCTTTCTTCCAACTTAATTAAAAAATATTTAAAGTAGTAACTCATATTGTCTTTATTCCAACTTAATTTAAAAATATTTAAAGTAGTAACTCATATAATCTTTCTTCCAACTTAATTGAAAAATATTTAAAGTAGTAACTCATATTGTCTTTCTTCCAAATTAATTGAAAAATATTTAAATAGTAACTCATATTGTCTTTCTTCCAACTTAATTGAAAAATATTTTAAGTAGTATCTCATATAATCTTTCTTCCAACTCAATTAAAAACTATTTAAAGTAGTAACTCATATACCGTAAATTCGGGACTATAATCCACACTGGTATATAAGCCGCACCCGCTGATTTTTTTAAAAATTGATATTTTTATTATATATAAGCCGCACCGGTATACAAGCTGCAGGTGCTTACCGGTATTAAATAAATGAGCTTGATTATAGGCTTTAACAAAACACAGCTTATGACAAAAAAATAGCGATAAAGAATAACCTACCAAGGAAATCATTGTAGAGCAAAATCAAACCAAATAAGCTCAAATGATAAACATAGAATCATCAGTTTTAAACACTAAAAAGATATATAATAAAAATGAATAAATAAATTATGTGTAAAAAGAAATCTTTTATTAATGATGATAATCATTAATATCCTCTTGTGCACTGAACCCACTGAAATCATCTCCTTCTGTGTCTGAATTGAATAGCCTCAGAATTGCTTCATCCGATGTTGGATTGTTTTC
>CAKKLC010002260.1:2567-25945 GCA_918559645.1 Ceratonova shasta | reverse complement strand
TTAATGGGGCCTTTGTAGGATCGAGTAAATCAATTCTAGGTATAATAAACAGAGACAAGAATGGTGCAGCTAAATCTATATTTAATTTTTCTTCAATCAAGACTCTAGGAAGGTATATGCCTTCCACATATTATTTGTTACCAAGCAAAAAGTATTTTGGACCAGATCGTGTATATTATAAATAATTTTTAGCTTATTGTACAATCACCTGATAAAAATTATACTTTAAATGATTTAAAAACGTTATTTCAAAACTTTCAAATTAAAAACGTTGATCAATTATTGAATTTGGTTTCAGATCCTTGGGTGCCTTCTAATTTAGGGGTTAAACTTCATTGTTTATATTCCAATGGCCATAAAACACTCGATGTTATAAAATTAACAAATGATTTGATTTTTAATGAAAAAGATCAATCATATGTTGATGGTGATGGAACACTAAATTTTGAGAGTTTGGAAAGTTGCAGACATATTATAAACACAAAAGAAATGACATATGAGATACATGATAACGTTGATCATCTTGATTCTGTAAGAAACAAAGTAACAGTAAAATCTCTGAAAAAAATAATTAAAAATATAAATCAAATTTAAAAAATTCACATTGAATATTAATTATTATATTTCTATTACTATTTTTTAGACCTTGACTCTTCATAATATTTTAATTTATAATATTTTATTATTTCAATAATTAAAATCAACAAAAAAAGTTTATAACAAATTTAACAATATTTTTCTTAAAAATTGAGCTTCAAATAAACACGTTTACACTATTTTATCAAAAGTAAAAACCATGGATAATTTTTTATAGTAAAATAAATGTTGATCATTGATAATCATTAATGTAGTTGAAATAATATAAAAAAAGAGACTTATATTTGAAAGTGTATTTTTAATGCTGTAATTTATGTATTAGACATTTTCATGTTTTAATAATGTAATTTATATAAAAAAATATTAATTCTGAAATTCTCGACCGTGTTTTTTTTATCTAACCTAAAACAATACAATGGTTTTTTATACACGAATATATTAATTTTAAATAAACATAAATTTATTTTTTAAAAAATAAGTTCTATAAAATATTAATTAATAACCTCGTTTGTTGCAAATGTTTAAACACCATGTTTTTATTTTGTTCCAAAGGTCAAAATAGTAAAATTAGTGCAAAATCTTGTGTATTTTTAGTTTAAAAGTCTTCATTCTAATATTTTTGTTACACTAGGGTTTATATTCCTAAATTTATGTTGTTTCAAATTCAGACTAGATCATTTGAAAGTTTAAACATTGTATGTGATGCTGATCTGATGTCATATTCTATAATAAAATATTTAAGTTCCTTCATTAAAAAATTACATTACCTATTGAAGCGAAATAATTAAATATATTTTCCTAAATGTAGAATATTTTTTGAAATTTAGATTTTATTATATAATGTTTCAAAAATAAATTTACATATTAATTTGTCTTTAAAATGATTCATTTTTAGTTGCTGTACTATTTTATAATTAAAATTACATGTTAAGAATGGATTTTACTACTTTTAAATTAAAGATTTTAAAATATTATCAGTTAAAACTATAAGCTAAACAAATGTAATATTAATAATATCAAAAACTATGTTTATTATTGTAAATAGTATAATTATGGTAAAGAGCTTATAATATAATCATTATAATAATACTGTATATTTAGGTTGAAATTATGAAACAAAAACCTAAAAATTAATAATTGTCATTAAATTGTGAATAAATTCCTAACTATTATAAACAGATAGATATTAAAATTTTGATATAATATTAAATCTTTTATTTGTATAATAAACAATATAAAAGTACAAAAATTTAAAGTATCAATCCTTACTCGGCGATTGAGATAAGAATACATAAAAATTTTAAATAAAAAAAATATTCAAACTTATTTAATTAAAAGTTAAAATTGACAATAAATTAATTAATCGATAAATGTTTTAATTCAGCTAGTACCACATGAACTCTAATAAATTCCTATTTCTTTGAAAACTTTAAACCATTTTCGATTTTTATAGCTACCTTAAGTTTCTTATTCCAACTTTCAATATGTTAAGTTTCCACAGCAATATTTTAATCGACAAAGTTGTATTTGTGACATATAAAAACACAGATATACCTTTCTTTACATAATCTCTGTAATGTTTTCCATTAATCTAAATGAATTTTTGATCTCTTCATTACTATTCTTTAAATAATAGTGATGGTGGTTTCGTTGTTTCTAACACTCATTATTTCAATATTTAATCGAGCTGGATTGTCAGATGTATTAAAAATACATAAAGCCTTAACCGCTTTCACCGGGCATCTGACTTTTAAATTTTATATTGTTTAATTTTATTTTTTTGCATCATCTTGTAAAATTCACCCTGTTCTACCCAGTTAAAATTGCATTGTTTTATAATAATCAACAATTCTTTCATTTCCGTGTTTACGTATTTTAGGAGCTAATTAAGTATTTATTGACACATAGTTAACAATATCAGATTCCTTGGTAATGTTTGCATAGTAAAATAAATAATTATAAATATATTCCTGGTTAATATAAGAGATAAGAAATAAATGTACCAGCTCTTTTTGTTTGAATTATACAGTCTAACAATGTATAAGAGACCACCGCTTTTTGTGACACAATGGGTTTTATAAAAAACATACAGGCAGTAACCTTATAATCACGTTTCGACACCCGCTTTTTGGGTAAGATACAAAATATTTAGTTTTTATCTTTGATTTTTATAAAAACTTGTTTGTTTAAAAAATTGCATCGTTTTTAATATTAATAGCATTAATTATTGTGATGTATTGTTTATTATAAACCGCTTTTAAATAAAAATTAAATTAAACTAAATATAAGGAAAACATACATTTTTTGAAAAAAAATAAATTAAGAAAGAATTTAATATTGATAAATAAATTATTTGGAGTCTAGCCAAAAAAATATAAAACCAGCCTAAGTACTATTTCAAAATTAGTTTCTTTTGTGCATGTACATCTGATAAACTAGCCACTAAAACTATTCCCAACAACATTGATGAGTGCAAACAAGAATTTTTGCCGACTAAATCTAAGTTCAAGAAATCAGATGCGATGGTTTTTAAAGTTTTTTAAAATAGCGTCAAATTTATATTGTTTTAAAAAAAACCTTTAAAAAACAAGATCGGATTAAACATTTCTCATAAATTAAAAAGTCCAAATAAATTGCCTGAAAAGAATGGGTAAGCGGTATTTGATCTAGAAATCAACTCTAGTTCGACCTAATTTCCGGTGAAGTGAAATCAACTGTTCCCATTATGATAAATAAGTTTGCGACATAATCATAGTAAAATTTAAAATTTACGATCTAAAAAATATTTTTAATTACGATGACCTTGGAAATTAGTACTAAAATCTACCGTATAAAAGCTATGATTTAAAAGAAGATGACTGTAAAGGAATAAAAGTAAAGAAATTTTGCTTATTTTAATTTTGTTGTAGCATTTAAGGGGAAAAACTTGAGCCGCTTTTTATTGGAAAATCAATAGTTCCGAGATGCATAAAAAATTTTAAGTTAAATAATATAAATGTAGAGTATACTAAAAGCAATAATGCGTAGTTTTCTACCAAAATTTATAAAAATTGGTAATACACTATGAATGAAAAGATGCTATTTGAAAAAAGAAAAATTCTTTATTTTATTAGACATTGCACCTTGTCACGATATTACATCCTATACCATAATTGAAATTATTTTTTTATAAAAAAAAACTTAACATCTATCTTAGAACCATTAGATAGGGGTATCAATTAGAATTCTAAATTAATTACTCCAATATATTAATAGAATCTTTTTTTATTAATTAAAATCCATTAAAATAGGTTTATAAGATAAAATTAATATTTAATATACCTGTAATTTCTTATCCATTATTTGGAAAAGGGTTTCGGAAGATACTATAAATAATCGATTTGGTTTTAGCTTTCTAAATGTTTAATGTATTTAATTAAAACGTACACGATAAGAAATTTACGGATTTATCAATAATTATAGTGGAAGATGAAAGTTTAGAAGAGGTTTTGGATGTTGTATCTAGTTCGTCAAAGAAATGCTTGTAGATTGAGGAGGTATATGTTTAAAAATAAATGGGAGATTAAACATCTGACACGGTATATAATTATGTAAAGAAATTTACGCTCAATACTTTAAAAAAATTTTCATATTCCAAATAGGCATTTTGAATGATTTCAAGAAAAATACGAATGTAGAGCTAAAATAACAGATTTTTTATTATAACTACTTCATAAATTAACTTTTTGTGACCATTTCACTTTTTTATACATCTTTTGAAATAAGTGTCCTAAAAGCGAAATTATACTGCATATGACTATTAATCTATCAGTATTTTGTAGTTAAGAAAATGAGATTAAATACATTTGGTTTTTATATATCTTTTTTAAAAAAATTTGTAATAAAAATAAAGTAAAGGCGGCATCGATTTATATATTTTTTAAATTCTATTGATAAAATTTTCTAAATATATAACTCAAAAATGGATAATTTTGATTTTATTAACAAGCATTCTGATTGTACTTATTATTCTTATAATAAATACTAAAAGTATAATTTTAATATAAAATATATTGTTTAAGATATCAAAAAAATGCAATATAGGATTTGCTAAAATAACAAAAATGTATTTTCTTAATAGAATGATATAAAGACTAAAATAATTAATAAATATAAAATCTAAAGCCAAGTCTTTCCTGTATTAATATAATTTTGATAATCACTTGATTTTTCACGCAATTTATTACTTAATCAAAAGAAGGTTAATACATTTCATACAAGGTTAATTAATTAGTATAAAATATTCAATCCAAGTTTTAAAACTAAAGCAATATCATTTATTACTGTAGATAAGAGAATAAAAAAATAATTGTAATTTCATTTAATAAGAATTGATAAAAAAATTTAAAATAATCTAACTAGTAATTTATAAAATTTGTTTGAATTAAATAATTTCAAAATAAAATATTAATAATTTTAATAATATAATTAAATCTACATTTTATTTCATCTTATATAAGTTCATTTATAACACCATTAATAAAAAAAATAAAAAGTTGTAATATTAATAATTTTTTTCGAAAACTTTTTAAAGTAACTTCTTTTAACATCTTAAAAATATCTTGTAAGGTAGAATAAAGCCTTGTGTTGAATTTATTTTTTGAAAAACTTGCAAGTTGCATATGATTTATATTTAAGTAAATTTTAATTAATAAATATAGTTTTTTATTTTTAAAAGAATACCCTATATTATATTATATTTTATGAAAATTCAGTAAGTTTATTTAAATACATTCATAATAGCTTTTTGAATAGATTTAAATAATTTTATATTTCAGTATTTTTATTAAGAAAAATGTTATTTTTTGTTTGCTTACATAAGCAATAAAATTTTCTAACTATTTTTCCCATATAATAAACTTGATATCAAATTTTAATACATCTAATACATAAATTTTCTAATAAAACTTAATATGTGTATAATTCCTTTTAATAGATAAATTAAATCAATTTTAATTTTTTAATAATTTGTTTAATAGCAATGTTTAAGAAAAGTAATTTTGCCAATTTTGAGTTAATTTTTCTTGAGATTTTATTGAAAAATTTTATTCTAAAATGAAATATTAAATAAGTATATCCACTTCTAAATTTTTATAATTTTTTTAATACACAACTTATTATTCATTCTAATTAATATTATGATTAATTTGGTTAAAAATTTTTAGATCAATTTTTTTAATATAACAAAATAGATGCTATAAATATCATACTTAAAATTTATATTAAAATTTTTTTAATTATTATAATCTACTATAATTGAAAGTTTATATCTAGGCCTCCAAAAATTAACAAAGCTTCTTTTGGTTAATGCTTTTTTTAATAAATTTAACAAGCAATATATTTCAAGAACAAAAAATCCAATATGGAATTACTTTTAAAATAAATTATCTTAAAATAATCCCTATATCAAACAAATAATTGAAATTTTAATGTTTTTATAATGGTTTTTATTATATTTAATTTAAAAAAAGATGTAAAAGTAATGATTTTGCTACTTTAAATTATAAAATAAGTAATACTCTTAAAAATTTTATAAATAACGGAAACAAGGCCTGAAGAAAATTAAAATTGTTAAATGATAGTAGTATAAATTTTAAAGTTTTGAACTTGAAAAGTATTTTTTGATTGATAATAATTTATTTGCCCTTAATACTGCCAAGTTTAATAGATCTTAGATTAAAATTAAATCTTAACCAATAAATCATTTAGTAACATTTTATAAATCTTGCTTACGTTAGTTTTGTAATTCCTTTGATATAATAAGTAATAATATTTTTTTAAACATCTTATCCTAATATTTTTAAAGATATTTAGGTATATTTTATAGCAAGAATAGAATAAGTAAAATTAAGAAAATTTTTTTTATCTGGATTTGTATGTATCATGAAAATTAACTATTAGCTTCCATTCTCTTAATAAAATTCAATTGTATTTAGTATGAAAGACAATTAATGAGAAAATTATTTCTCAGTAAATAATATTATTGCTTAATATTTATTAAGTAAATATATTTTTTTATTATTAATTTAGTTAACTTATTTACTTTTTTTTATTTTGAAAATATTATTTATTTATATACTAAAAAAATTAATTAACCTTTATAAGTTCGTTTGATTATAATATTTCTACTTGATCAATAAATTTCATATAATTTATTGATCTTGTATGAAAAAATATTATTATGCAATATTTGAATAAACTATATTGTTGTTAAATTAAAAAAAATTAATTAATTGTTGCTTCATCATAAATTAGTATAAATTTTAAATGATAAAAATGATAATAAAATATTAATCATGTAAAAAACAAGATGAATATTTCTTAATAGATTTATAGAAAAAATGTCTAAATTTTGTTACAAAATTTATAAAAAAATTTTTGATGATTATTTTAATACTAAAAACAGGTAATATATTTATTTATAACTTTTTATATAAATTTTTTACTAGAATTTTATAACATTATTTTAATAAATATTATAGTTAAGATTTTTTAAAATTATAAATTTTAAAATAACTGTTATATAAAAAAAACATTACATAATTATAAATTTATTGACGACTATATCATAAATTTATTATTAATTATTGCAGATTTTTTCTTTTATAGTTTTTTTAATGAATAAAATTAAATATTTATGTTTAAATAAATGTATAACAATAAATAATTTGTCAAATAAGTACTTATCCTATTTAACATACAAATTAATTATTTCTGAATTTTAATGTTGAACTGCTATTGTTAATTAAGTTAAAAAATATTTAATAAATTGTCATATTTTATTTATATATAAAGTTTTAAGATTAAAACGTTTTTTACAAATTAGTTTAATAATGTTTATACTAAAACTTCATATTTGTAATTCTCAGTGTATAATATTGAAATAAAATACGTAAACATAATTAAAAATAAAAAAATTGTTTTGCTAATTGTTATTAAAATTTAAATTTAAAGTATTTATTTAGTAAAATTCCTAATTTTTATTTTTTAAAAAAATTTATAATTAACATATAATTAAATATTAAATTACATTATATAATTAAAATAAATCTAAATTTCAAATTTTATAGATTCTTGCCATCCTAAAGATTTATAAAAACTTAAATTTTTTTTATTATGTATAAGGTTAGTTTGTATTGTAAGGCCGTGTAATATATGGCAATATTAAAACATTTTATTTTTAAAATATTAGGAATAACTAATTATTATCTTTATCAAAAATCAAATTTTTATACTTTATAGCCTTTTTCTTTCAACTAAATAAGGAATATTCTTTTTTTATTAGATCCATTTTTACGTAGGTTAATATTATTATTTATTTATATTTAAATAAATAGAAATTACTTTGATATAAAAATAAAAACTAATATTAGTAATCTTTATAAATATTCATATTTATTAAATTAATGATATTTCTAATTTTATAAAAATAAATTTTTTTATGTAAATACAAGATTGTTTGAAATTTTAACATCAATTATTTTAACATGAAAAATTAATTTATAATAAAAGACTTTCAGTTTTTGTAAATTAAAGTTTAAAAATCAATTTTTTATCAACAAAGTAAAGGTAAATTAAAAAAAGAATCTATTAATGAATTAGTAAGAATTTTCAGGATAAATTATATCATTTTTTTTATTTGGTTGATTTTAGAATTTAGTTATCTAAAATATATATAAATTAATGTAGTAGTACGAAATAGTTAGTAAAAATATCTTTTACTCTACTTTAAAATTATGTTAAGCAATTTTAATATAGTTCTTTAATTTATTATTTATTAATTTTAACGGATTTATCTTTCTTTAATTTAAAATTTAAGCATTATTTGATAAATGTAATTATCAATAATTAAATAAAATTACAAAAAAAATGTGGTTTAATAATTATATAATATTAAAAACTGATGGATAAATTATTTATTTTGATTATTATTATTACAACATTTAATTTGAATTATAAAGCTAAAATAATTTTTGATATATGTAATATTAAAATTTTATAGGGATATATTTTAATTTATTGATGCAATTAAATAACAAAAAAATATTAAAAAGATCAACGTTTTGTTTTTTAAAATGTATATTAAAATTTGTTTTTTATTTCTACTTGAAAATTTCAACATATAATTTATCTAAAATATGATTTATATTTTTTTTATTACATATGTAATTAATTTTTAAATGTTATTAGTATGCATATCTTATAAAATTCTTAATAGAATATTGAAATTTTATGTTTTGTTTTAATAATTAAACCTTTGTATTTAATAATTTTAAAGATCTGTTTGTAATTATTTTGTAATATTTTATTTTATTTTTACGTTAATAATTCTTAGATAAATTGGATAATAATATAATTAATTTATAATATTTTAATATTAAATTGATGCATTAAATTCAAATTTATCAAATTATACGGGTTATAAAAAAGTAATAATTAGTTTGTTTGAATTATTTGTATACAATATTGATAATAATAAAATGATTTTTTCAACTTTTTTTTATTATTTATGCTATAAATCATTTTTATTTTTGAATTTGCAAAGTATAAAAGGTAACTATATCTAACAATATTAATGTTTTTAAATTATTTAATGTTTCAATGTAATTAAAAGAATTAAAAATTATTTTTTACAACCTGACATTTATTTAAACCACATCTTACACTAATGTAGGTTTGAACAAATATACTACTTTAATTTCAATTTTTCAATTAATTTTTTTTGTTAACAAAATAAAATATACATTTAATTACTAACTTTTTATAATTTTAAATAAAATGAAAAACATCATATAAAAATCCATCTTTTAATTATTAACAGGAGACAATTTATTGTAATATATAGGCTAAAATATATACAACCATTAATATTTTATAAAAAATTCTGTAAATATTGAAACTAATTAAAATCTTAAGCCTAAATATTTTTAATTATTAAAACGACACTTAATTTTATTTATATTCAATAAAAAAATCTCCTATATAATTTATGTAGCTCAGATATGATTCTCCTTGCCAACTAAGAAATATAATTTTCTCTTTATTTTTAAAATTTATCTTTAATTAAAAAAGATAAACATGAAATATTTAATCAAATTATATTTATTTTAATAAATTAGTGCAAACTCTATTTTATATTTTCCAAATTTTAAAGCCAATGAATGTAGCTTTTTCCACACATATTTAAATTTTTGATTGATTTTATTTTTATACAGATAGCAACCAGAATAATATTGACTACTAAAGAACTTAATAACATTCTAAAAATAAAATATATAAAAATATCGATAAATATTTAAAAACATTCTCCTGTCATTTTTCATGTTCAGCTTTTATTATGCTAAATTTTAATAAATTAATTGTCTCAATTTTATTTATAATAAAATAAATAGTTAACATATAATCAATATTCTATAATTATTTCAATTTTAATAAGGTAATTTAGCATAATATTAAATGCTTTATTTTTGTTTTAAGACTTAATTCTTTAAAAGTATATATATATATACATTGAATAATGAATTACATGTAATTTTTTTATTGAAATTGAATAACTATAAGCATGATATTAATTATTTGTATCAATAATATTTCATATTTTTAATTTATCTATTAAATATTTTTAAAATAATTGTATGTAATAATTATAGAATAATTTTTATTTGACAAAGTTATGATTTATATTTTTTTTAACCAATTCTGTATTATTTTTAGGTTATAATCTTTAAGAAATAAAATTTATTTTTAAACGATGATAACCAGCATTAATAAAAGTTCTATAAAATTTTAGATAATAATTATAATCAAAAAAGTTATAAAATAATCCTTACATCAAATATAGTATCGAATCAAAAAATAAATAATATCACGTATGATTTATGGTAAAATATTATGTTTTTAACTAGAATAATATTAATTGGTAAAGTAATTTCATAAATTAAACATATTATTCTTGTAAATAATTATCATTAAACATTTACAACATTTTAGGTGAATTTAATGAAATATAAAATCTCTATATATAAGTCAGGTAATAAATGCTAACAAAATAAATAATACTTGATCTTATTTTAACAATTAATTTTAATTAGTTTCAATTGCAAAATTTATATTAAATTTACCCTTAAAAACTAAATTTAATAATTCAAAAATAAGATAAAGTAATTTAATTAATTAATTATACTATAATATAGTTCTTAAGTAATTAATTAGAAAAAAAAAACAAAATTTATGAAAAATTAATGATTTACTTAATAGAATAATCTAATAATATGTTTAATATCAAATATAGAATATAGTTTTAAATTTAGAATTTGTTTGTATTTTATGTCACATAAAGCATTTATAAGGCAATATAAAAAGTTTATATTGTTTTTAATTCTAGGAAAGGTATTTTTTTAATGAAAACAGTTATCAATTTTTATTATTTTTGTTTTTTTTATAAGTAGTGACTACATGATCACCATTTATAAGTAATTACTTTCTACCAAAACTTGTTTACAAATGAAATAATATAAAGATACTTGTATTAATCTGGAAATCTTATAATAAACCTATTGAAAGTATAAAATAACTAACTTTTGGAATCATTTCACAAGGATTTTTATAAACCAAATAATATATTAATCTCATATATGTGTAAAAAATTTTATTTAGTAAATAAAAAATAACTAATCTATATGAAAAATATAATAAATTCCCAAAATTACAAAAATAACAATTAACTTTAATTAATCAATAAAAATCAACGTTTATTTTACAAACAAAAATTTTTTCTATACATGAATTTAGTTAATATTAAATTGAAAAAAATTAAAATATTTTAGATTAATAAGTTATATTAGAATATCTAATTATTTTATATTTTTATAATCAAGTATATTATATAAGTTATAGATTTTAGAAAAAATATTAGTATAAGACAATAAATTTATTTAGTATTTTTAATCTGAATGGATAAAAATGTATCACTATAATTTATCGATAATATTATCTATATTCTCATAGTATAAGGAATTATCAAAAAATTTTAGGCATAAAATTAATCTTATTGTAAAATTATTTTAGGAATATAAATATACAATTTAGTGCATCATTAATAAATCTTCCTTTTTTTTTGAAAAATAAACTAATTTGGTTTACTTATTTTTGCTCTGTCCATATACTTATCCATATTATGATAATTATATTTGATTTTTGTTATTAATAGCAATATGATTGGTGACTCATAATAGTTAATTACCATAACCAGTTTTTATTATATATAATTTATTTAACAATTTTAGTGTAATTGAATAAATGTTTCAGAAATTCTTGTATCCTTAAAATGTTTTTAGAATTAAGGTATAAATTGATTATACTTTAAGTTAAAAAAAAATAATAAATGTAAGGTTTTTTAATTATTTGAATTTATAGATCTTTGTATTTATTAATTAGTGATTCAAATTGATAAATGTGGAAATTTTAATTAAATGTAAAATATTTTTCTTTTATAAATCAAAGTAGTTTTATAATAAAACGAACGTTTTATAAATACAATTAGTATATATAATTAATATTTCTTTATAATACAAATGGAAATAAATATAAAATATATTATTTAATAGAATTTAAATTTAATTTTATAATGAATTAGAGAAGAATTCTGGCATAATTTAATATTTATTTTAATAAGTCAGAATTTAATGATTATTTTGAAAAGTTTTTTTAATATAAAATATAATTTTAAATATAACTTTATTTATTAATAATTTCATTTTAAAAAATAAAATTATAAATATATTTAGTAAATATATATTATTAATGCAAAAAAAATATTTTAATACATTTTTTTTGTTGTAATAATAGCGAACGTTGATTTTTTTTTTAATTTCCTATTGAGAACTTATCAAAATTTCAGAGGCCAAAAAAACATGAAGTTATTGACTTTTTATTTATTATTAATTTAATAGGATTCAAAAGTATCATATTTAAAGGGAAATTATTGCGTTTTACTTTTACCAAATTAATTATATATTTTTTTATTTATTATTAAATCATCTTTATTTTAAAAAATTTTTTTTAGTCTTAAAAATATTTTAATTAACATTTAAATTATTTTATCAACTTGAAAAGATAAAAATGATATTTCTGTATAATTAAAATTAAAATTTTTAATTTATTTACAATAATTAATTTGCTAATATTTTTATAATATATAAATAATATTTTATGTCAAATATAAATAAAGATTTTTAAAATAACATAAGTTTCTTTGAATTAGATTATCCTAGTATATTGTATATAAAAATGCTAAATTAATTTTATTCATTTATAAAATAACTTTTGAAAATTGTTTAATATTTAAAATTTTCTTTTAGAATAGTAAAAACTCTTCATAAAATAAGAAAAATGAAATATTTTTATTGGATTAAATTATATATTTATTTTGTCCTTTAATATATACATAAATAATTAACGAATTAATCTAAAAATTGTAAGATGTATATTAAACACTTATATTTTTGAATAATTTGATATAATTTAAATAATAGTATAAATATAATCTATTCATGTAATTATATTCTAAAGAATTTAAAAATAATAAGAAATTGATTTTTATTTACATTTGACATTTAAATATAATCATTCAAATTTCTATTTTTAAATAAAAAATTTATTGTTTGTACATATAATACGAAATATTTGAGTTAATAATTTTAATAATATAAATATTATATAGCATATCCTTAATATATAATAAACAATATAAATTTTTTTACTTACAATAATAATTTTTTTATCTAATAATAATGTCAATACTTATGTTAACATATTTCTATATCGTATTACAAATATTATAAAGCGATATTAAATTTCATACCAATAAAACATTAAATAAATTCTATAAAAAAGAATATCCTCACCTAAATTTTAATAAAAATATATTTTTTTATCATCTTTTAAAAATAAAATTATTTTGATTAACTATTATTTCATATAAAACTGCAATATAAATTTAATCAATAGATAATTAAATTTATCTTATACTCCTATTAAATTTAACTAATTTTTAAAAATTAGCAAATCTTATTAAATATTTTTTAATTTAATTTATAATCATTATATTTTAATCTTTATTTTTTACAAACTATGATTTAAATATTGAATATGGTTTTATTTAAATTAATAATAACAAAAAAAAATTTATTTTTAATGTTTGAAATTCTACTAATTTTGCAATCTTGTAATATTATAAAAATATAAATATTTTTAATAATATTTAATTACAAACATTATATATATATATTTAACTTATTATTTTCTTAATTGATATATATGAATAGAAAAACAAATTTGTTTAGATTTTACTATATTTAAATTTAATGATTAAATTAAATTTAAATTTAATTAAATTCTTTTGATTTTAAATGTAATAAAAAGGATTTTTCAATATAGTTAATTTTTTGATTTTATTAGTTATTTGACAACTTCTTATATTTAAAGTTATTGATAAAATTAAATTAATGAAATTTTAAAATTAATTATTTACAAAAAGTGTTGAAAAATAATTTTTAATGTCATTCTATCTTGTTTAAATTTTGTTTCTCAAGAAACCTGAGTAAGTTTTGATTATTTAAAAAAAATATTTTAATTAGAACTTTAGCTACAAATTTTTTTTATTATTATTAATAATTAAAATTATGTTTTCATTATTTTTAACCATTTTATTTAAAAAAAATATTAATAATTAATAAAATTATTGATTATATTTCAATCAATGTTAATTAAATTAATCTATTGAAAATTCAAAATAAATTTTAAACCGTACATAAAAATTATAAATTAACCTTTAAAATAATAATGATAATTTTTTATTTTGTTTAATTATTTTTAATAAATTATACAAAATAATAATCAAATAATTATTATTACACATTTATTCAAAAAATTTGTAAGTAACCAATTTTGAAAATAATATTGTGTTATTATTTTTTTAGTGTACTGACCATTAATACAGTAAATATATAAAATATTTAATCTTGATTGCTCTCAATAAAAACATCCTTCTAATAATTGGAGTCGTTATACTTTATATATAATGAGTATTTTACAATGAAATAGCGATTATTTATTGGTAAACAATTAGCATTTTTAGAATCCTGTCATAAAAATCATTTATTCCCAAACTTTTATATTCAAATTATTTCATGATAAGGTTAAAGCTTAATTTAAATTTATTAATCAATCATTATATTTGTAAAATAATAAATTCATGAAAGATGACTACTAATGACAATGTACAGTCGTACTCTGAATTGATTTAAAAGATATTATTTATCATTTTTGTGCATGAGAATATTGAAAAATTATTCTTATTATTATTATTATTTAAATGCATTATTTTGAATTTCCTATCATTATTATTTTCCTTTTGAATTGCCGATTGAAAAATTACACATATTTATCACAATAAGAAACTTAAACTTTTATTTATATAATAAAAATTCTACTATAAAAACATTCTCTTTCTTCTAAGCAATATGCATATTTCCAAAAGTTTATTTTATTTGAAAACTAATTTCCCACGATTATTTGTTTACAAAATTATTGTGATTTAATATTACATAGGTTCTAAAATGTTATCGGAAATAATTAAATTTAATAATTGCAAAAAATAATATAAATTTGTTCATTAATCGTTTTATTTTTGATTTTCAATATATCCTGAAGAATTTTTAGAATCAAATTATTGTATTATATAATGTAAAGAAAATTCAAAATTAAAAGATATTAAATAATTTTAGAAGATATTCTATGTTTACCAACATAATTTAAATTACAGTTTAAATAAATAACTTTAAACTAAAAAAAAATTAAAAGGAATTGTTAGATTAACGTATGGCATATATTTATTTTAAAAAATGAATTTTACAAAAAGAAACTAGAAGTAGATAAAGTAATACGAAAATAAATATAGTAGTACAAGTAACATTTAACTTCTAAATTAATCAAATCATTAATGATTTTTTTATTTTACTAATAAATCACATAATGCGACGAAATTTATTATTTGAATCTTAGAATGACAATTTTATGTTATAATTACAAATTTTATACTGTCCATTATCTAATATTTATATAATAATGAATACGATATTGTTTTTTAGTATTCACTATTTTTTAATTAAATAATGATATTACATCTGTATTAATTGAATATATATAAATAATTTATATAATCAATGGATTCAGTATCTGTTCGGATTGTAATTTAAAAAATAAAGAAATGAAATAGAATTCCAGTTAAGAATTGAATATTAAAATCATTTTGTAGATAATTTAATTTTTTTTTTGATAGTAAAATGATATAATTAAATAAAATACTTATTTTTTAACATTAGTTTTTACACCAAAAGTAGCTTAAATATTCATTATTAATTTTAATTTGTAAATTTAACTTTTAGATATAAGCAGCTTTCATTTTTGAATGAATAAAAATCTAATCTATTTAAAAAAGATATTTTTAATGATGCTTTTATTTTTAAAATATAAATAAACTTAGATTCAAAAATTCTTTCCAAAATATATATTATATTTTATTAATAATATATGCAATCTTGTAGATATTCATCAAGTTTATTAATAAAAAAAGATTAATTTTGCATAAAGAATACTTTAGGTTCTCAACATCATGTTAGAATTACTATTTGCCAAAATTATAAAATTTAATTCATGATTTTTAATCAATGTGATTTTATCCAATAAGAGAAAATTAAATGATAATATATTTCATTAAGATTGCGACCATATCTAGTTTATCTTTTTATCAAAATAGTTTTTATATTTTATTGTTATTTGTGGTTATTTCAATTTAATTATTTAAGTTGCAATGGGTTGTTTCAAATTTTTAAAGGCTAGATATTTAAACTTTTAGTATTAAAGTATTTCAAAACTAAAAATTTTTAAAATTTATTTTCAATTTTTAATTTATAATTAAAATATCAAAATATTATTTTTTCTTTTAGAAATATAAATTATTTTTCCTATTTTCTTTTAAATTATATTTATTTTAAATGGAGCGATTATAAAATCAAAAAACCACTTTCGATTTCCAAAGAAGTTTAAATTTTCTTTAATCGAAAAAGAAAGTAAATATATTTCTTCTATATGTTTGTCAAAACTGATTAGGTTATGTTTTGCTGATAATTTATTGATATAATTTGTAAAATAACGTTATTGTAAATCTGACTTACTACAGTTTATCATATTTTAATTTTATGTATTCTAATTATGTTGCAAATTTTTATTTGTTTGTGACCAGAACCAAAGATTAATCTATGATTATAATAGTAATAGTTCATTTTGGTTTAGTATTACTATTTTGAATCAATGGATTATCCTTTTCCTATTAAATTTCCTTTTTAATTTTAAGAAATTCCATTTTCTTACTTTATAAAATGAAATTTTTAAGAAAATACTTTTAAAGATTAATATTTTTATATTAAACAAGAATTCTATAATAAATTAAAATCTCATAACTATAAACAAGCTAATTCAAAAAATAATTATTACAAAATTATCACTTAAAAATAATTTTTGTATTGAATTATAAAACCATATTACATTTATTAAATTAATTTAACAAATATTTTTATTTAATCAGTAACTTAAATGATTTTAAAAATTATTATTAATCAATATTACTTCTTAGAATAGAATTTTTATATTCTATTTATTTTTATTAAATATTTTTTAATAACGAATCAACAAGAATCTTTATATTACGGCAAATCATATATTGATAGAAATATTAATTTTGAATGCTAAACCTTTAAATTTTACTTATTACTTAAATTATATAATAATATAATAGAAAACACCTTAATAACTAAAGCTACTTGATATTTATTATACTATTTACTTAAAAATAATTTTTTTTTCTAAACTTATTATATATCTTATATTCCTGTAATTATATTGAAAAAATAATAAATAATGAAAATTATATCATATTTTTATATGCTTAAATATTTAAAGGAAATTTTAAAAAAACAATATTAAATAAAGGATTACAGCAAAATATTTAATAAACAAGTAAATTTGATAATTTTTAAAAATATAAAAAATTGAGATGATTTTAATAAAAATAAAGTTATTTTTTTTTGTATTTCAAATTATTTCTAATAACATATCCTAACTTTTAATTTGATAAATACATAAATTACATAATATCTTATTTGATTCTAGAATAAATACATAAAATACATAAAAAAAATTTATAAAACAGTTAATTATTGAATTTTTTGATGAATTTTATGATTAAAAATGAGTTATTGTTAATGTGATCTAAGGCTTACTAGAATTATAATAATTAATATTACAATAAATGTTATTTTATCTAATTTTGTTGTTGATTAACTAGAACAATAATATATCTATTTTTTTATTTTTAATAAGAATTAACAAATTTATTAGATTTATAACAAAATAAACTATATTTTTTCATAAATTGATTTCATTTAATAATAAAATTTATTTAAATTTTAAAACTACATTTAATAATAAATAAATATTAGTTAAATTAAAATATTTTAAATCTAGTTCTACATTGAACTAGTAAAATTTTATTTTTATGATATTAAAACATGAAAAATCTTTATTATATTTCAAAAATCATTTTAAATTATGGGAAAATAAATCTTTAATAATTTCTTTATTAAACATGGAATTATTTTATGGTTACATTATAGAACAAAATAATCATAATTTATAAATTATAAATTTATAATTATTAAAATATAATTATTAAAAGATTAAATTTTGTTTGACATAATTACCAAAATATTGAATAAATATTTAGAATATAATTATTTTAAAACATATTTGTTAAAAATAACTTTTTTTCTCTTAATAATAAATTATTCTATATTTAATTCTACTAAATTTATATAATTGTTAATATAAAAATGGTTCAGAATAAAAAATAATTATTACTTTTTATTTAAAAATTAGTTTAAAATTAAAAATTTATTATTAAATAAAATTTTTTTTGTAATTATTTAAAATTACATAAATATTACATTAAATTTAAAATTAATAATACAAAGAATTTATTTATGCAGAATGAAATCTTTTCAATATTAAAATAATCATGAATTAATGTAAACATATTATGTTTAAATTAAAGTGAATTAAATAAATTTTAATCCTAAAACCTTGATACCTATATTATTTTTAAAACGTCAATTCAGAATTTGATTTAAATAACAAATAATATTTTATTATAAAACAATTGTTTTTATACACCTTTTTTCTTTAAAGATATAATTAAAAATGGATTTTGGATATATATTAGAATTATAAATAAATATTTTTTTCAATAAAATATTTTTTTTTATTAATAGAAAATACAACACAATTAATAAAAGTGAATTTAATTTAATTTCTTAATAAATAACAATAATTATTAATTTATTGATTTAATTTAATTTTTAATACTATAAATAATATATTTATTTTGTATTTATAATAATTATTATTTTTAATTTTAGAAATAATAATTAAATTTACAATTTAATGGGAACCAATTTAATTTAAAAATTTCTCCAATAAATTTTTGTAATAAAAATTTCTAAACATTAAAATCTTATTTAAATTTTTCATTAGTTTATATGTAATTTTTGGATTAAATATATCACTATAATTTAAATGGCTATAAAAATTTTGAAAATATATTAAGAAGTAATAGTCTAATATAATTAAAAAAAGTAGTATTCTAAAAAATTTTAAACAAAAATATAAACTTGAATTCAATATGGTGCTTAATTAGTTTTCTATTAAATAATTTTTGAATGATCTTATTTGATAAATATAATTACTTTTGTTCTATCAATTAAAAAGGTTTTCTATATCATAAAAATGTAAAAATGAATACTATTTAGAATAATGTGTTTACTTATTAAATATTAATTAAAAAAAACACAGGATGAAGTAAATTTTTACAAAATTTTATTTCAAAAAACTTAAAAATATTTTGTCAAATTATCTAATTATAATATAAATTTTCATTTTAATAATAAATTAATTATATAAATTATTTTATTATATGTAATATTGGCAAGTTATATGAATATTTCAAATTTAAAATTGCAATTTAGACGTAAAGTAATATAATTTGTATTTTAAAGAATTAATTTATAAAAAAAATATAATCAAATGAAATAAAATAAAATAAATTACTTATAGATGTTTATTTTAAAGAATGATAAAATAACACGTAATTTGGATCAATAGAGTTTTCCCAGTTCATAAAATATACAGACCTGTGATAAAATATTTAATAAAAATTTTATATTAAATTTAAAGAGTAAATAAATAAATTAATGTTAAATTATATTTTAAAAGCTCACCCAGTCAATATTAAAAAACGTTTGTTTTCCCTATCCATAGATTAAAATATAACAATTATTTTTCAACTAAGAACAACCTTTTTTTATAATCTACTTCAGTCTATAGCGACAAGATTCTATATTTTGCGTAAGAGCACCGGGCACTGTATCAACAAAATAAAGGTTGTGATTGTTATCCATATGTTTAAATATTATAGCTGCAATTATTTTTAAATAATGCCTATTCATCGTTATGTAAAATTGTACCCGATCTGAAACACTTTGAATAAAAGTGTAAAATGTTTGTTCACTTTTATCATGTGTGATTGTAACAAAGATCCAAGATGGGCATAAAGAAGTATCAGCAATACCAAATATCCATATAAGACTCTGTTACCCTGCCTCAGTGGTACTAGGATTTATGCCTAAAAAGACTTTCATCTATTTAATATATAACACCCGGTCCACGGAGTGTAATTGGATACCATTCAAAATATTCAACAGAAGGTATTGTTATATAACAAAAAATGATTTTAGACTTTTAAGAACATCAATTTATTGACTTATGTCTACATCTGTGTGTGAAAGTGACCGTTTCCTCAGCAATTATAATTCTGTTTTTGAACAAAATTTATTTCATTCGAAGAGTAATTTTTCTTTCACACTTTTGTATTTTTAATATGCTGTATAACCACTGGTCTCAAAACCAAAAGTTTAGCATTCTTTATACCTTGTATAAGGAATAAAATTGCAATACAAAAACAAAATTAACAAATTTAAAAAATTCATTAAAATCCCGTTGTGTTATAGGTACTCAATTATGCTTTTGATACTTCCCAATCATAATCTTTCAATTACTTGAGTATACATATTTGGACTCACTATGGGTTTAAAACTTTCAAGAACTTGAAATTTTTTAATCTTTTTAATCACTTTGGAATAAAAAAATGCCGTATTTTTATAATTTATGTATTTATTTTAATATCTTTTAATAAAAAAATTTCTATTTATTTATATTTAAAAATTCATTTATAAATAAATAAAATATTTCTCAAATATTTTTTTTATTTAATTCTTAATTATTTTTGATAATGTAATTAATAGTTTAATTTTTAAGATTACACCTGGACGATATTTTAGAACGAGATATATTTATAAAAAATCTATGTATAAATGTTAAAAAACCAATTGATTCCTATTATATTGATTTCATTTATTATTATATAAAATATGATTTGATAAAATATTTTTCAGCTAAATTAGGGAATTACTTTCAAATATTCAATGTTTGTGACGGTAAAAGTGAAAAAAATGATTTAAAATTTATTTTAAAATTATTAACATTATTAATTTGATTCTAATCATTATTTTTGTAATTTTATTTTAAATTTTCATTACTTTAATTAAAATCATGATTAAATATGATAATCAATGCATTCATATTATTAGATTAATTTAATATTATATTTATTTATACATTAATTTATTTGATGAGATTTTAAATTAATTTGAATTTTTATTAAATAATATAGAACAAAAAAAATATTTATATATTTTCTTTTATTATAGATTGTTATATCTTTAAAATTATAAAAGAAAACAAAAAAATCAATACAACGGACCTTTTTTTTTATATAATTAGAGTATTTTTAAATACTTATTATTTTTAAATAAAAATTAAAAGTTAATTTTGTATTACATTTAGTTATGAAATCGCTATTATAATAATAAAAAAATTGATAAAAATATTTTATACTTTTTAAACTGGCTATAAAATCTTACATTTACTAATATTAGAGCAATCTAATTTATTAAAATAAAAAATTTTCTTTCATTTGAAAATATATGAATAAAACCAAAATAAATTTTGTAATACTATTATTTAAATTTCTCTAAACATAAGCTCAAAAATAATCATATAATCATCTATGTAAAAAATTTATGAAGTTTGTTGCATTAATAAACAAGTTTATTAATTTTAAATATTTGATATTAAAATTATTAATGTAAATTATAACTCTTAATAATTTTTTATAGAAAATGAATAGTCAAAATATTTCATATAAATCAAAGGCTTTTTTTTAATTACTGCATTATAATTTTTTAATGTTAATGTATATATTAATTAATTGAATTAAATAATAAACAAATTTGTTTGCTACAAATTATAATATTACCTTGTTTATGCTAAAATTTGTCATTTGTCATTAATTTGAATATATAGAATAATGAAATAGAATGAAACAAAAAATTGCGTATTTTTAATTAAGCAACCAACAATTAATGAAATATTTTATTTGATTCTAAGACCATTTTGTTTCATAATTATAAATTTTAACTAATATTTTAAATTTTTTATATTTCCCAGGGATTAAATCTAGTCGTAATAACCTATTAATGAATCCAACATATTATTGATTTTGAACATTTTTAAAGAATTTTTTTCATTTATGTCGGTTTAGAACATAAATACAATCATTAGTAATTGAAATTTTTCAACATGTTGCTAAATTGAACATTATACTAAAAAAATAAATAAAAAATAATAATTTTCGTTTTAATAATTTTTTTGACCTATAAGATTTTTGAAAAATGTACAATATTATTGTTGTATATACATTCGAAAGATCTTATTTATTTTATTTCAAATGGTTTTAATAAATTTTTCAAAATCATTTACAATATTTAAAAATAAATTTTTAATTTTATAAGACAGTTTTTAAATTTTTAGTTATTATTTAGAATATTTTAATTTAAATACAATCTAAATAAATATACTTATATAATATAACATTATCAAAATATTATTTTTTAAAATTTAAATATAATGTAAAAATATTTATATTTAATGTCTAGAATATCGTTAAATTTGAAATTTCTTTTTTATTTTTTATCAATACAATAAACACATTTGGAATCATAAGAAAAAAAATTTTAAAAAAAGTTTTTTATGCTTAATGATGATAATAACCTGTTCAATCAGATAATTGTGTTAGAATTTTTTTATTTTTAGAACGCTTTTATCTAAAAGTATATTACAAAAAATTTATTATTCATTATTAATTATCATTTTTAAAAATTAATTATACTTTAATTTATATATTATTTTCTATAAATAAAAAATATTAAAATACATGTAATATCAAGTAATTTATTTCTGATTTAATTTTTAAGAATTGAAATCAAGAAAAAAAAACATATTTTAACATTTTTTATCATATTAGCGATATTTTTTGATATTTTATTATTTATGTATAAGGTCTTTTGTGATATTATATTTTGTAATAAAACGCTGGCTTTAAAAAAAATTAATTTAATAAATCATTCGTTTTTCCAAAAATAATTTTTGAAATATCATTTGAATTAAATTGC
>CAKKLC010002256.1:0-38299 GCA_918559645.1 Ceratonova shasta | reverse complement strand
TTCTAAAATATTTATTTTTTTTTAAATAAAAAATTGTTGGATTCATTTTACATATCAATAATTTTACAATATATTTTAAGCGATTAATTTATTATATTATTGTCATAAATTTTTTTTTTGATTTTTAAAGGTAACTTATTTTTAAAGATTTAATATTTATGTATAGTGTATAAAGAATATTTTTAAATTAAACATAACTTTATAACGTTTTTCACGTTGCTCAAATTATAAAAAATATTTTTTTATAAAAGTCATTAGTTTAAAACTCACATAATTCTATGAAAAATAAAATTTACCATAATTTATCATTTCCACTCAAGGAAAATCACTTATATATTTTAAAAATAATTTTTTTTATTTTATATAATTCAAATGTACTAGTAGAAACATAAAAAATGATTTTTTTCTTTAAATTTTATTAATATAAATATTAATGATATAGTCTTGATAAAAGTTTTTAATTTAAATTTATTGAATCTCTATTACTAATTTAGAGATTAGGTAATATAAAAAAAGCATTAATAAATCATGTTTAATCATAAAAAGTGGTAATAGACAAAATTTCCAATAGAATAAAAATAATTTAAATTACCGAAAAATTTCAAATATTGCAAATAATTTTTTGAAGTTCAAAACAACACAATAATTTGAATTATTATTTAAAAAAAATTTTATTAAAAAATCAAGATTCTAAAATTAAATGTAATAACTATATAACATAAAATGTGAAAAGATTAAAATTATAGCATTCCTAACCTTTGAAAACTAGAGAATTCATTCTTATAGAACTACTTGTTGATTGTGCAATCGTTATTTAAATATTGCTTGATTACAGAATCAATCAACTTTTTTAAATTAAATTTTTTTTTAAAATGAGTAATGAAAAATATAGTTAATTTTCGTAGTTTTTTTTATTAAATATGAATAAAGATGATATTTGCATAGAAAGCATTTAAAAAAAAAGAATATTATATCGTGATTAATATAGACATAAAATTTGATATAATTACTTAAAGTCACTATATAATCCCTAGTTTTATATGAACTAATTATCATATCAATAAAATAGTTTAATTTTATCCCATTTGCTAGATATTAAAATTTATAAAAAGATAACTATTTATCAATATAGTTGTTGTGGTTAAGCACAAATATTGAATGCCCAAGTTAATTATAAAAGATTATTTAATAAATTTTCACGTTCAAATATTTTAAATTTTGTAAATTATTAATTCTATGATAAAATTTCACAATGCTATATTTCATTTTAAAATGGTTTATGAAAAATAAGAAAAACAATATTTGATATTATTCCATGCTAAATTTAAATTGATATTATATAACTTTTAATTGAATTAAGATAAATGTTGAAAAAATATTGCATTCTTTGTAGATTTATTTTAATTATGGTTATTTGGGATAGTTGATATATTAATAAAGGCTATTTTTATATTGTTATTTATATGAATAAAATAGCATATTTCCATATTACAAAAAATTATGATAAAAATAATAAATAAAAAATACAAATAATGACTAACTAATTTATCAAAAAACTATGTAATTTTTACATAAAATTGCATACAAAAATATGAAAAATTAATATAAAAATTTAAAAAAAAATATAAGTCAATAGCAATATAATAAAATAAGATGAGTTTTAAAATAACTGCAAATAATAATTAACCTTTATAATTTAAATTAATGAAGGAGTTAAACATTATAACTAAAAATATTTCAATTCACTAAAATATAAGAATAAAAAATCATAAAGTTAGATATTATAGAATATACCAAAAAATCAAATTAAATCTGTTTTGGAAAATGCATATTTCAATTCTTTACTTCAAAAGATATTTATAAAAAATACAAGTTTTTTACAATAATTGATTTTAAAATTATTAAATAAGAACACGAAAACTAGTAATTTATTAAATTTTAATAGAAATAAAAATGATGATATAGATTAATTTTTATTTGATATGTTTATAGTTTATGAATTACAATTTTTATTTAGATTTCTTTATATACTTTCTTTGTAATTATTCTAAATGAATATTAATAATCAACAAAATATTTAAAAGAGAATACATAAATAAATGATATGTTTTAATGAACTAACTTAAATCTATAAAGAACTTAAAATATTCATGTCAAATGTACGAGTAGTAAAATTGATTCATGAAAATTAATTATATATTAACATAAAGTTTAATATAAAAGTATGCTTTATGTTTTGTTCTTTTAATGTATGATAATATAATTAAAAAACCTTTATATTTAAATATATTTTGAACAAAATGTCTTTAATTTTTGCAATGATTTTATATAAGTTAATATTAATTTTTTACTAATTTCTAATCAATTTTAATAATATATGCTTTATTTAAGCAAATATTTTGTAATAATTGTTTCCTAAACCACATTTTATGTAGTTTTTCCACCTTTTTGAAATATAAATATAAATGAATATATTATTATTTTAATTAGAAAACATATATTTTTAGTCATGATAAAATTTATAAGAATGATGTTGAACTAATAGGTAGTTAATACTAACACTTCGGAAAAAAAATATACAAAGAAATAATATATTATGATAAGAGAATGAAATTGCATAAAATATTGATTTATAAAATAATTTTTATTTTCCTCGCTCAGAATAGGATAAGAAACAACAATCGTTACTTATATTTTAATATGAAAAAACTATATATCTGATTGAAAAATTTTTTAAAAGGTACAATACTTAAAGAAAAAATATCAACAAATCACATAAAAAAAAACCATTTATGTAACTGATTGGTTCACTATTAATAGTCTTTTTATATTTTTATTTATAAATAGTTGACATCTAACATGTAAACTTAATTTATAAATTCAAAAAAAAATTTTAATTTTGTAATACTTTTTATATTAATTTTTTTTATTATATTAAGGTTATATAATCTTTTAATTTATATAATTATAAAAGAATGTTTTATTTAAATAATTTTAAATTATTTCTAGGATTTTAAAAATAATATCTTTTAGTTAATTCCTATTGATTACAAATTTAATATAAATTATAGGTTTAAATTTCAATTTTTTTAATTTATTGTAAAAGAATAATCATTATGAATTATTTTGTGTATACTTCTTATTTTGATTAACACAGATAAACTTTATAATAATTTTTTAAATCCATAATTACTATTTTTTTATACAATTATACTATTTTAGAAAATTATTTGTAGAAAAGATAGTCATTTTTGATACTTCAATGTTCCCTTTTCAATAGTTTTAATTTTGAACACATATTTTATCTTTTTTTTTCTTCTTAGAAACTTTAAAAAAGAGATATTGAATATCTTATATAAAACATTTATACATAAATTTAAAATTTTTGAATAAGATAATATAGTGTACTAGTTTATTTGGTAATTCGGTAGTATACAAAAATCTAATTATCTTTAACTATAAGGATTACTTTAAATACTTATAATTTTAAAAATATGTTATTTTTTTTAATAAAACATAATTAAATTCTTTTTGAATTTTAAATGGTAATAATTTTAATTTTATTTATATTGTTAATTGCTTAATTAGTACTCAAAAATATAGATATTCAAAAAAGAACTTAATAGAATTTTTAAATATTTTAATAATTTTTATTCTGCAATTTACATGAAAAAATAAAATAAGTGTGTATTAGTTTTATTAATAATAAATTTTTTTATATTAATTTTTCAACCAAATAATATTCTACAGCATATTAGTATTTTTTAGATTAAAAGAAATATTCGAAGAACTTATTATAAATATGTTAATCAACTAACTTTCTTAACATATTCAAACCATTTAATAACAAATTGTTTATTGAGATATTATTGTTATTTTAAATGCAGCAAAATGTCTAAAGATTTTTTTTAGTCTTTAGATAAAATAATTTTTATTCAAATTATTTATTTATACATAGAATATATATTTATTAATTTTTTTTATATTGTATTATTAGGATATATTATAAATTTCATATTATATTATATTTTCTCGTATTAATAATATATACTTAAATATATTTTATACGATCAAAAATATAAAAAATTTTTTATTAGCAGAAATTTTCAATTTTAATTTAAAAACTACTATAAATCAATATTTTCTGAGTTAGAACTAGGCAAGATAGCATTAAAATATCTTTATTTTTAACTTATGTAAGTGTAATTTTGTGGCAATGGAATATTTGACTCATTATTCTCTTTAATTTTATTCTCAAGATTTCAATTGATACTGCAAACTGTTTATATAATTTGTCTAAATTTTTGATATTTTTCTTCTATTATAAAAGATAATTTTTGATAAAATACACAATCGTTTATCGGTCATAATATAAAATTTAAACCTTCATTTATTTTGTAAATAAGTTTATAATGCCACCATAACTTATGGTTAAATCAAAACAAAGGGCTATCAATTTGAATTCATAATAATTTCTAGTAAAACATTTATTCATTTCAATTATGTAAGGAGTTTAATAAGGATATTAAAGTTGCAGGTTATATTCGAACTGTAATGATTTATTTTATATTTTATATAAAATTAAAAATTATCTTTTATCTACAAAAAGTTTTTTTCAAGTTAAAAATACCAAATTAAAGTTTTCAAGATATTGAGTTATTTTTTTAATTTTTAAGGATCTAATTTTAAAAATATAATTCTAATAAAAAAAATGTTCATTGAATTTTATTATAAATTTTAGTAAAAATATATTACTATTTTTTAGGATTATACCCCTACTTTAATTTATAACTATTTGTTAAATTTTCTCATATATAAAGATTTGTTGTTTTAGTATAATTATAAAATCTAAGTATTATAAATTTTTAACAAATATAAACAAACCATCATTATATTTTATGAAGGCTAATTAGTTAATATAAATTATTTTGTCTTTTTTTTTTAATATCATTGATGAAATAATGCTTATATATGATCATATAAATCAATTGTTTTCCCAACTTATAAAATATGATTTTTTCCTATCTTTTGTTTTATTCTAAACTAAAATATATAAATTTATTAAATAATTTTTAATATATTTTTTATATATAATTATTAATTTTTGTGTTATTTAATTTATTAACTTAAATATATCCAAATATGAAGAAAAAAAAATTCAATTTATTTATTTTTAGAGTATAAAAACATAATTGATTAATTTTAATATTTGTTTTTATTTTATTATATAAGTAGAATCATTTTAATAATGAATTTTACATTTGGTGTTTTATAATACTTTTAGACTAAATTGAAATATTTATGTATAAACTAATAAAATAATTTGGAAGTTTAAACTGGATTTGAGTAATAAATAAGTTTGTGAGTAATTTAAAAAGTTTACAATTATATAAAGATATTTTAAAATTTCATGTTTAAGAATTATCTTAAAATAATTTTATTATTCATTAAATATTTGTCATTTATTATTAAGTTAATAAAGATTTTTTTATTTATTATTATATTTTTTAAATTAAAATGTAAAAGTATTTACATATGACATAATTTAGTTTATCAAGATTTATACCTCAAACAATTACAAAAAATTTTTTTATAAAATGGGATATCTAAATATAAGGTAAATTTTTGTTCCGAAAACATTTTTTTAATAAGGATTCTTAGTTTAAATTAAATAAAATAATATAAATAATTTTGGTAAAAATAACGTTTCTATCAACTTTCTAAGTTTTGAAATAAATAATTGTTTAAATATATTAAAATTCAATATTATACATATTTTACATACTTTTATTGTATATAATTAAAAAATATATATTTTTTTAAAATTTAATATTTATATTTTTTTATTTTTTTTATCAAATTCTTGTTTACATTTATAATTATATAAATAAGGAATTATAATAATATACATAAAATTATTTACATTCTATTAAAACATAAATTATACTAATTATTATAAAAATATAACTTTTTAAACATTGTTATTAACTTCAACATATTATTTAAAATAGATATTTTATTGGTAAAAATGCTAAAAAATATATATTATAAAAACTATATAATAAAATAAACTTTTTTAATGTATTTTATTGTATTAATTAATTATTTAATTATAAAATAATAAAACTTTAATAAAATAATTTTTATATTTATAAGGAATTTTTTTTAATAATAATATAAGTCTTGTTAAAAAAATTTTTAAATCTAATAAACAATAATAAAATAAAAACTAATCTTGTAAAAATTAGATATTATATTGATAATAATTATTACATATAATTTGTATAAATAATGAAATTATCTATGTCAACAACTTTGTATATGATTAAGAAATATTTAGATTACTCTTTTTATAACTTCAATTTGATTTAAAAATAACAAAATTTCTATTTATTTTTTATTAACAAATTGATTTAAAATTTTTGAAAAAATAAACTTTAGTTAAAATAAATTAATAAATTCATTTATAGATTTGAAATTATTATATATTTCTTAGAAACATTTTGATTACTTAATTATTTTTTCTAAACTCTTCATTATACACAAAAATTAATAAATATATAATATATGAAAATTTGCAGTAAACTAAATACCATATACAATCTGACTTCTAAATAGGGGAAACCTAAAATTATAAGTAAAACCTGCATTTTAAGCATATTCATTTTTTATTTTACAAAATTAAATATTTGGATAGAAAATAATAACTAAAACTGGGAAATTATGGAGAGGGTTATAAAAATAATAATATACATGTTACCAAGACTTAACAACAAAATTCAAATACAGTTTTGTAAATTATTAGCAAAGCAAAGTATTACAGAACAAAAAATTTATGATAATTTTTGATGATTGTAGGGTGCTTTTTATAGTATTAAATATCAAATAGACGGAATTTAATAAAATACTCTGAGGATAATTCTGAAACGTACAAATACATCATAATGATACTATTACTGACAGTTTTCATCAAATGAGGCGAAAAATATACCCAAAATTGACCCCATTATTTAAATTGTCACCTTAAAGGTCCTTGAAAATAATCAATAATGAATTTAAAAGTTTCGAACGCTTAATTTTTCAGATTCATGCAAAGTTTTAGAATGAAATTAAATGAGTTGATTGAAAAATCAAAATCAGCAGATTAAAATTTGGATTTTTGTTTTTTAAAAAAAACTAAAAAATCATTTTTCAGGATATAAAAGCAACGATATTTTTAATTTCGAACAAACATCAATTTATAATAAAGCTATGTTTAATAAAAGTTTTGTTAGTATAGTTGATAATTGTTAAGTTGTGAAAACATTAAAAGATAGGGTTACGCTGCTTTTATGTTAAAGCTTTTAACGCAAAAAAGGAATTTCTATTATAATTGGTAAATAAAATTCATCTTTAGCATTAAGAAATGTCAATCTGCATTCGGATGGAGTAGGGTACGACCATTCATGTAATGCATGGATTATTAGATCAATATTTGGTAACTAGTTGGGATGATGATTTGTCCGAATGGACATGAAAATAGGATGATAGGCTTAATTGCTGATAATACAACTTTTCATTCCGTTACTGGAACATTCTCCTAAAGAGATTTAATTTTTTTGCATAAAAACACTACATATATATTATCCAACCATGTGAATATGGAATTATTAAATCTTAAATAGATAAATTTTTTTAATTTACGACCCCGAATATGATCTATCAATGATACGAATTCCAGTGATAATATAGATAAAATAATTAAAATACAACAATATTTCATACATTTTACAAAGCTTGTTTAAATGGAATGACATCTCTAAGAAAATAATCATAATTTGCTTTCCAAAAGGTTTGGATCTTGAAAGCCACAAAAATTTGAATGTAAATAATTATCCAGACATTTAAATTGAACAATATAATGTTAGAAAATAATTAGCCGAATCATCGATGATGTATTTTATAAGTTATAGAAATCAAATTTACAATCAGAGAATATACCCTATAGAGCCTACAAAGAAATGGTTAAATTGAGTATTTTGAAATCTCATTTAAAAATTTACTTAAATTTTGAAATATAAATTTCCTCAATTTGAATTAAAGTTTTATAAATTTAAAGCCAAATATATGCAAACTTATAAAAAAATAATAAAAACCGGAACTATTTTGTATTTTCTAATTAAAAGATAAGTTTTGAAGATTTTTTGTTTATCCCAAAAAAACCTTTTAATATTGCGAATTCTTGCCCTATTTGTAAGTTAGAATGTATATTATTGCAAATTATTTTTAAAAAGCATGCAGTGTGTGTAAATAATAATTAAAAATTTGATTAATTTTATAACAAGATGATTTTTTCTAACCTTATATTGTATTGTTTATCATTTATAAAATATAAGGAAACTAATATAATCAAATTAATATCTATTTGAAACCAAATAAATCAAAAATTATACAATATAATCATTTATTTTGATTTTAAATTTTGTTGTATCAACAATTAGTATTTAGTTTTATAAAAATAATCATTATTTTAACTTCAAAAATTTATTATCCGGTTAAATATAGCTTTAATGATAGTTAATTTTACATATATTTTGTTGGCTTTGTTTATTAGAAAAAAAATAATTAATTATGTTAAATTTTTTTAGGTGATTTAATTTTAATCAAATAAGTTATGCTAAATGAATTTAATTTTAAAAAAATTTTTAATAAATTTTTGATTAATTTTTAATTAATCATATTTTATTTTTTTTTAATTTAAAACTATTTCAGATTCTAAAACATACATGTTTTCTTGATGTTCTTTAAAATATTATTAGTTTTTGTAATTCTTTAATAGAAAATAAAAATCAATTTATTCTTAAACAAATTTTTTTTGTAAATGGAAAACATTGAATGTAACGATATTTTTAAAATATATAAGATGTTAATTATAATGAAAAAAAAATTAATAAAAATATATAATTATTTTTAAGCTTTTTTGTACAAATTATAGATCTTCATGATCAAGCTTTATAGATTTATACAACTAAAAATATCAGAAAAAAATTTATAAAAAGTAAATTATCTTGATTTATTAAATTAAATTAATTCAATTCTAAATGAGGCTTTCAATATAAAAGTTTTAAATTTAAATACTTTATAATAATCTTATATATCCTAAAAAATAAATTACTTTACATAAAATGATTTTATTAGTTTTATAAAATCAATAAAAAAAGATAATTAAATACAAGAATTTAGGGTTTTAAAGATAACGGCATAAAAATTTACAAAAAAATGTATTTTAAACATGGAGAAAAGCTTATAAAAGTTTTATTGATGAGGAGATAATATTTTTTAAATGTGTTTAAGCATATGGTATTATCAGGAAATAGAAATCTAAAGTTGGTTAATTTAATTTTATTTAAATGAAAAGAATTTATTATTTTAATAAAAAAAATGCATATAAATATCTTAGTTATTTGATAATAATGTTTTTTAAACAACAATTGTGTATTGGAAATATCATAGTTTTAAATTCTTTTATGGGTATGAAAATTAATTATTTATATTTATACCTATTGTAACATTTAAATTCTTAAAAGATTTCCTAATTTTAAAAAAATTAATTTAAAATAACATTGAAAGAGTATGCTAATTAGATAGTGATCATTTCATAGTAAAAATTCTTAAAAAATCAGAATGAAGAAATTTTACTATAAAAGCATCTTGCAAAAAATATATTTAATTAATTTATCTCATATATTACTTTTAAAAATGAAATTTGTAACTAAATTTAATATTGGATTCCATAGCATACATATCTTAGAAACACGATTCGATATTCGATTTGATATTTGAAGTCAATTATTTGCATTTATTTCCATAATATTTTTATTATATGCTATTGCATAGTTTTATGCCCTTGCAGTTTTGCGATTCCAATCATATTTTATTGTAAATAATGTTACTGTAATTGTACAATAAATAAAGTATTTACTATTCCATTATAAATGTTGATAGTAATATGATATACCATTCAATGATCAGTGTGTCATATCATTGTTAACTGTCATTAAGAGAATCACAAAAAATATGTTTACTTAAAGTTAGTATCACATCTATTTATTTTACAATCTCAAAAATATTAATTATAATCTAATTAGAAAATTGGAAAATTATATAATTAATTTACTCAAAAGATTCAAGTAAACAATCAACACTACAAATAAAACAATCACATTAGTTTAGTTTTATAGGTCAGAAAGTCATATTCGGACATTTTTATGTAGAAATTTTGATTCATATATCTTCTCTTGGAGCATAGTTGCACGCTTTGAACTCCATATGTTGCCTGATACAGATCTTAGATATATTAATTAGATTTTAGCGGCTGCTACAAAAAAGAAACATCTTTTAAAAAATAAAAAAATTGTTAATTAATGTTGTTGTTTCTTCCACTATTCTAATGTATACCATTCAATGCTTAGTAAATCTTTGGATTTATAGTAGCTGTAGTCCTGTTTCTAATCTTGTTCAGAAGCAGAGTTTAAATCTAATTATATGAATTCCAAGGATGACGTTTTCTTAACCTATCTATCAAATACCTGTTTTAATTTAGCTTTATCTTTTGAATGAATATCAGATGATGGAGAGTGAATTATGTTAAATTCATAAATGACTTTTTCTTCCATTTTTTAACTTGAATTTTTACTCTTTTTTTCTACTTTTTATACATAGCTTGCGTAATTCAGACTTCCAGAAATACTTTTATTCTTGTTCAATTGTTGAAGTATGTTCAGGTAAGGAAAAAATATATAAACAAGATGTCATATAAGACACCAACCATATGAATTATTCTCTCCTTGTACTTCAGAATGTAGTAATCTATTATGTTATAAAGCTTTTTTAAAAAACAATGAATAAAACCTCCACTTAAAACATTTGTAGTAAAAAAAATTTTATTTACTTTTAAATATATATATATAATTTCAATTAGTAATTATCTTTAGTCGTTTATTTCACCTAAAGGGATTCTAGTGGCTTTTTTGAAGTTAAGGAGTATACTTATTGATCTCAAGTTATTTCCACTTATTACTAGATATTGTTTTAGTTAATATATCTAGAGTGCCCATGTCTTCTTTGATATAATTTCTTGACTCCTACGAAGGCTTAAGTATGTAGTAGTTGTTTTCCAACGAATATCGCAACTTTTAAAAAATCAAAAATCTTTTCACCTGCTAGTTTTTCTTTCTTGCAGTCTTAATTAAGATACTCAGGACCGTTGTTAATAACTTGCTATCTTCTAATATAATAAAAGCATGTTTTGAACTGCATATCATATATCTAATTGTATTGAGTGTGCAAAGGACGCCATATGGTACAATAAGCTCTTTTTTCATGCTGATTTTAAATTAGCTCTGACGTTACGAATTGATTAAATAGGTAGTGTACTAAGCTTAGGGTATTCAAGAATCATGGCTGATATCTTTTAACATTAAGCGACTATAAATTAAATAGTTCTGGTTAGGAAAAAAAATTGTTTTTGTAATGCGAACGTTTTGAGGGTAAGGTTGCCATTAACAAATGATAAGGTAAAAAATTTGTATGATTCTAAACCTTTGAAACCACATGTCATTAGTAATTGCAATATGTATTCTGCCTGAAGTTACATTGATCTCTTATCATGTTTTTAAGTAGATGTCCAATCTTTATATACATTTTTAAGATAAATTGTATCGAGAAGGTTGTTCTCTTTGGAAGTCTATACTCTCTCTCTAGAATCCTGAGCAACATTTAAAAAGCGCGTTTATGCACATTTCTGTACAATTCGTAGTCCTTGCTATCATATTACCAATACTTGTTGTTATTGCAGTTTTCCGCACGTTAGATATGGGTATTTTACTTTTGATAAATTTTCCGTATGTTCAAAGTTGTAAGTTATTTTCGTGACACTATTAGCACTTCAGCTGACCCTAGCTATGACGGATTTATTGTCTCTGGGACCAACAGTTTTCAGCTCTTAGAATTCAATAAAAAAAAAATAGTATATTAGAAAATGGTCTATCTAATTATTTGTTCTTCCGATAGCTGCACTAAAATTTTGTAATTCGGGATTTGTGCATACTGCGTATCTCAAAACTATCCGCACGGAAAATTTTTTTTCTGTCAAAATTGTTACAAAATAAACTTCTCTTGAACATTAATTTTATTTTCTGAATTTAAAACAAAATGAAATTAGGACTAATGAATAAAAAAAGATTTTATGGTCATATGAATTAGAAATTAGGGTAATTCGTTTTTAACAAATAAAAGAAAACATTACATCCAATTTGTTTTATCAAAATCTAAAATTATGGGAAAAATATAAATTTCGAGATTTTTGCTACAATTTAGCCCAAAATCGATATACACATAAAGGTTCAAAAGGATTTCGATATCTTAAAAACTATATCAAAATCTATTAAAAATTTCGATTAGTCACAGTACTATCCATTAATATCATTTAACAATTAAATATATAATATCAACACTAATTTCATATAAAAATTTAGTCAAGAATGTTTCTGAACTTATCTTATTAATTTTTTTTCATTGATATTTTTTTAAGTGATACTATTCTTTTTTACTTTCTTAATAATTATTTGATACTCATATACCTTAGAAAATATGATAAAAAAATAAAGTTATTTAAGTTTTTTAATATTTTTTTAGGATTGATAAGCCTTTAGGAGAATGTACACAATGTAAAATGATTAAAATATTTTTTTTAAATATTATTTTGAAATATTAAAACATTCTATTATATTACATATAAAATAATAATTCTTTAAAAGTTTTATTTTGACGCTTTATAACTAATAATGTTTTTTTTAAGAATATTACAGAATACATTTTCATGTAATTTTAAAGAATTTTGAAATATTTCTATTTTGATTTCTGTGTTTTCCTTACATTTTTATTTCTTATTGAAGCATAATATTCTTCATTATAGAAAAAAAGTATTTTATTTTCTATTACTTTTATAAGTTATTTAGAAAGATTTATTGCATACTTGGTTTTAAAACTTTTTTATTTTCTGATATTCAAAGGATGAGTTTTAGTTTTTTTTATTTTAAAGAATAAAAATGTTAATAATTGATAATTAACCAATAAATTTCTGATAAATAAGATATGATATAACTTCAAAAATAATTTCAATTTCATATTTTTTTCAATTTTTTAAACAAAATCTATAATTATAATTGTAAATTGTAGATTTTTCCCTTTTCAGTTTCAAGAAGTTGCATTTTTTACATGAATTTTAAAATCTTTAAGTTTATAAAATGTTAAAATAAAGAAATGGAATAATTAAAAAATATTTATTACTGAATGTCACTGCTATTTCATATTCTTCGTAATTTAAAATGCCAGTTTGATATATTTTTTAGTTTTTGTTCAGAATAGTTGTCATTTTGAACTCCAAACCTAGTATGTAACCATTATAATACCTTTTTAATAAATAAATTTGTATGATTTCTTATATAACAAAAATAACTAGTTTATAAAATTTTATTGTTTTAAATGATTAAAAGTAAAATTTAATTTATATCTCAATTATTAAAAATGGTTTTAATTTAATATTTTAATATAATTGTTAGTTAAACATAAAATATATATTGCTATATATAATATTAGTATTTTTCATATTAAATTATTAATTTGATTTTTTTTTTATAATTTAGAAACAATATAGTTTTTATTTTCTTATATGCATAGGTTATTTCTTTCTTAATTAATTTTTATAAATTAATATGGTCATTTTTATTTTTATTTCTAGTTATTAATTATTTTTATTATTTCAATAAATTATTACCAAAACCGTATTTTTTTATTTATTTAGAAGCTAAATGATTCTATGTAACTCAATTTAATTTTTTTTATAAAATAAAAAAAAAATTAAGAGGTGATTTTTTTCAAATTAATTTTTATAATTTTAATTAATGAGCTATCTCTAATGAATATTTTTAGATTTTGCTGGTTTCATGGCGCCTTTATATTTAGATTGTGGCTTTGAAAAATTAAAAAAAATTGTACGAAATTTAAAAAAAAATAGAATTAATTTTTATTTCTTTTTATCAGAAAAGTAGAGTAAAAAATCTTTTTATTTCTTTTATGGTGAACTACAATATGAATTATGTTAAATACTCAATGCATTTCTTTAAACTGATTTCAATTTTCTAAGGAAGAAATTTTGCAATTTCAGACCAGATATCTTTTATATTCTGAGTATAAACATCCAAATCTGTATATTTGACAAAAATAAAAGGATGGATTACAGTCTTAGAATATAATCTATCACATATCATTCTAATATCAGTACAATAATCAAGACGTTCATCTATAACAATTATTCTATCAGGATAATTGTATTCTTAAAAAATCTGAACTATTCTTTTTAGCATTATTATAAGCTAAAGGTAATATAAAAACCTTTACACTTACATTCTTTTTACTAACTACAACCCATTGTACAACTATAACACGTCTCATGTTGTATTTTCTTTTAAAACTATACTTTGGTTTTAAAAACGATTTTCTAGTTCCATCATTGAAAAACTACATATTTTCTTAGTATTATAGGTGTTATGATCATAAATCACGTATCTTACTAGATCTGCATATCTGCTTACAATTTCTATATGATAAATAATTTCATGTTCAATATCTTGATATGTATTACTTTTTTAAATATTTGTAAATAATATTAAATATGAATCTAAAATATTTACTTTTCAAAATATAAATATATCTTTTCAAAAACAAATAGACACATTTATAAGGTTTAATGCAGTTACAAATAATGGTTATTATTAATACATTTGATTGTGGTTAATGAATTACAAATCTCACAATTATTTTTTTTCTTATTATACCAAACCTATCTAAAAATAAATTCTTGATGTATTTCCTAACAAACAATGAGCATATATTGATTTTAGTAATTTCTATGGCATTATCCTATCATCGAAGTAAAAAATATGTTAATCTTATATCTGTTTTTATAAAATTCTTTTTATATAAAAAAGAATTTAAAAAAACTGCCATAAAAATTCAAAGATGTAATGAAAGCGACACAAACCTTATTTTGTTTAAAAAAATTAATATTTTTCAAAAATTAAAGATATTAATTTACATTTAAAGTATCCAATATTAGAAAAAATTTTGTTTTTTTTAATATTTAATATGTAAATATATGCTTATATATTTAAAAAATGTTTCATTAAGAATAAATAAGTAATAATTATAAATCTTTTAATATTTCTTTTATATTATCAATTTTTATAATTGAAATATTTAAATAAAAAAAAGAAATAGTTATTTTAAAATTTTATTAATTATAATATCAATGTTATTTTAAATCTAATTAAATAACCTTTTATTTTATAAAAATTGTTATGGTTGAATTAACTTTGATTTTTATGAATAGTTTGAACATTATTGAATATTATTAAGGATTTTTTCCTGTAATTACAATAAAAAATGAATTTCTATATAAAAAAATGTAGAAAATTAATATTATAAAGTTACTTACTTCCTTAAAAATTAAATATAATAATGGAGATAATTTTTGATATTTCCATTTTTTCAAAAAATTAAGAGATAAATAATCTATTAACCATAATTCATATATTAGCTAACAATATAATTTATTCTAATTTTAACACATAATTTCAAATATTTATAGACATGAGCAATTATAATTTATATTTATTCTACTTTGTATTAAGAGCATATAGAGTTACATGAGTATCTATTATCAATAACATTAATTATTTTTAATGAAAGAATAACAAATATACTTAATAAGGAAAATTTATTAATAATAAAACATTTCATTATTTAAAATTTAAAATAATTTTATGTTAAATAAATAATTT
Organism: Ceratonova shasta; assembly: GCA_918559645.1. NCBI lineage: Eukaryota > Metazoa > Cnidaria > Myxozoa > Bivalvulida > Ceratomyxidae > Ceratonova > Ceratonova shasta. The sequence goes on along the minus strand of CAKKLC010002256.1, from coordinate 22,418 downwards.
TTTTTTATTTAGATTTTTTCAATCTTTATAGTTTTATCTATATTAATTTTTTATTTTAATAAACCTTTTTATATAGTAACTATTTAGAAATACCTAATTATTATGTTGAATTATTTACCTAATTTTTAAAATAGATTAAAATTTAAATTTAAAATTATTTTATTTCAAAAATCTTAAAAAGACTATTTTTACAAAAGATAATTAAATATTATTTATATAGAATATTTCGTTATATTTAATCATTAAATATGGCTTATTTTAATTTTTAAAAAGACAAAAAAATTCTGATATTTTTTTAACATTTTTTTTATGAAATAATTAAAATATTTATAACTCTGTTCTTAATTTTTGATAAATTTTTTTTTGCTTCGAACCTGATGAATTTTTATTTTATATATAATTATACTAGTTTTTAGAAATAATATAAAATAACTTTATAATCAAATCGAGAATTTAAATTTATAAAAAGCTTTAAAAATACTCTATTATAATTATTTAAATATTTTTAATCAAATTTATTTAACTAATTAATTAATTTTATTCAAAATATTTACTTAATAGATTTTTTTATTTAAAAAATATGTAACCTCTTATGTGATCCAATTAAAAAAAATAATTTTATTTTACTTTATAAAAATATTATACGCATAAATTTATAATAAAAACAATTATTTTTAGTCTTCAATACGTAATATTTAAAAAAGTATAAAAAATCCTAGCAAAAAAATTATATTAAACAATGAAATTTAATTAGTTTTAAAAATTTTTTTTTAATTATATTTATAATTTACTTTATTAAATTGAAAAAAAAACTTAAATCTTTATTTTCACTCTAGTTTATTTAAAATCTTCTGTCATTTAGTTTTCGAATTAATTTATAAATATTTTTCCTATTTTTAATACTTTCAAATTTCAATACATGATTTTTCATGCTACTAATTTTTAATTGATTAATTCTAAGGTTTAATAAAGTATTTCTACTAAACGAAAAAAATTAAAAAACCGTTAAAAAAAAATAAAAAAATAAAATCAGTATAGTAATTTGTAAAATAATCAACATTATAATCTATTTATATAAAATAACAGTAATTCAAATTATAATATTGTGTATTTCATATTTGATTTTTAATCATACGAAATGTTATATTTATATTATTAAATCTAAATTTCTATGGTGGTAATATTAGTGATTTTTGTTTATTTTTAATATCATGAATATAGTTGATATGTCTTATTATGGAAAGTCAAGAACAAGATTTATAGTTTTTTTAATAGAGCAATTATTTTTTATATTTAAATATTTATTAACCTTATTTGATTTGAAAATTATAGATGTAAATATGTTTGAAAAACCCATCAATAATTTTTTTGTAATCAAAATTCATTCTAATTATTATAAATGTCTTAATCTTTTTATGATTCTTAAATTATAATATTAATATTTTTGTAAAATGTAAATTTATATAGGAATTTGGAAAAAATATCAATAAATTTTATGAATACTAAATGATTTTATCATTTTAATTATCTTTTGAATTATAAAACTCCTTAAAAATTTAAATTTTACTTTTTTCTATAACTTTACAATATTTGTATAATTTATCATTACATATTAAAGATTATCTCACATTTTTATAAATTTTTATGTACTTATTTTGAAAATCTACCATTCACCATATTAATACTTTTGTTTTTACTTACTTTAATAAAAATTTAATTTCTGGTTAGAAATAAAAATAGTGATCTTGTATACAACATTATTTATTATTATATTTTTAGTTAAATTTTTAAATGAAGCTTTATCATGTACTACCGAATATAAATGAATGCTAATTAATTTGAGAAAATACAGATTTTTTTCGCGTATAAAAATGGTTAAATTAGTTTAAAATACTTTTAAAAATATGGCAAAATCATGATGATAAGCTAAATCTATAATCAAAAGTTAATTTATTACAGTATTTTTAAAGTAAATTATATTAAACATTATAATCAAGTTATGAAATTTTAAATTCTTTTAATTGAACATTTTATTGTTTAATTTTATAACTTTAATTTTATAACTGCTTATTTAATGATTTTATACTAAGTAACAAAACCAAATTCGATTTTAAATCAAACGCATGAGTTTTTCAAAAGATTTTCTGGTTATTTAGTAACAAAATTTTGATTTTAAACATTATTTTATTAAAAAATATAATATAATTTTATCTAAAAGTTTTTTTTTAAAACTAAATTTTAATTACTTTGAGATGCGACTAATACCTCCTTAATTTTTAAAGCTTCTAATTCTTTTATTTTTTGATCCCAACCATCACCTAGATTTGAATCTGTATTTTTTCCATGACCTTCATTTTTTGTAATAGTAACTTCCTAAAAGTTAAATATTAATACAAATTCTGATTTTTCATCAATAATTGAATAAACCTTTTATATTCATAAAATTACTTCCTTTCCATCTGAATCTGCCATTATTTTAAAATCGAACTCATCATCATATTTGAACGTTTGTGGTAATCTTAATGAAAAATACTAAAAGGATTGTAATGTTATACGTATTTATGATCATCATGTATGAAATCATAGTAAATCTTAAATTAAATATTTTTTAATACAAATTGATCTACAATTTTATCTATATAACATTCATATTTATCCTAAGAATTTAATTTATGTGTCACTTGCTTGCTAAAAAAATATTCCATTTTCCCCTCTAATGAAATTTCTGCATATAATTCCTAATAGATGTCAAATTATATACTATGACCTTATCGGTAATAATTTTGATATAAAATTTCTTATTTAATTATTATTATTATTATTACAATTAAATTTTTTTCAAAAAAATATTGAACATTTACTCCTTTATTAGGTTCAGAATCCTGTTTTTGAGATGATTTGGAATACATTTTCTAAATATTTTTTTTAATTTTACAAATAAATTTTGATTTAATAAAAGAATCTGAAAAATTTTAAATGTTTTACGTTATTTTCTCCAGAAGCAACCAGAGAAGAAAATTCGGCTTTTTTAGTTATTTTAAACTTGAATTCATCTTTCTCAATTCCAGGAACAGATTTCTATTATATTGAATCGTATACAGTTGAATAAAAGGAAAATTCTAAGCATAATATTGTAATCACAATGTTGAAAATCATTTTAAGTATTAAGCTAGAAATAAATCGTTTAAATACGGTATAATTAGTTTTAAAACAATTAAAATTCATTCTATAAAACAATAAGAGGTAGTTTTAGTATATTAATTAAAAAAATTTTTAAAGAAAAATCTATTAATAAAAATAAATAATTATTTTAAATATATAATAGAGCTTACAGGTAGAATTAATTATACAATTCATAAATGTAGTTCAATTCAATGATTTATCAATTTAAAAAAATTTGTTTTGAATAATAAATTATTGTTGTAATATGTTTAAAAAATCAAATCATTTTAATTTTCTGAAATAAATCAAAATGATTTTTAAATTCAAAAAATATATTGATATATCAGATTTTTAATAAATTATTAAGTAAAATAAATTATATTACTTTTAATTCAAAAAAAAATAATTTTAAATAAAATAAGTTTATTGATTCAATCTAGAATATTTATAAAGTTTAATATTTATTAAATTACATTAGATTTAATATTACAAAAATATAAATTGAAGTTAAATAATTAAAAATTTTAAATTGCGTTTAAGAAAATTATTAAAATTGTCAGATATGAATTAATTGAAATTTTATTTTAGATAAAATAATTTTATTTGTATATAAATATAAAATTTAATCAGAATAAAAACTATACTATAAATTATATTTATTTTTATCAAATTTTGTCATTAAAATATAATTTATATATGTTCAACGATAATAAAATTAAAAAAAAAAAGGATATATTTTTACTAAATAGATTTATAATTAATATGTATTTTATAAAAATTAGCCGAAAAAATATTATAAGTATGTAATAATTAATAAATATATTAATAATATTGTATTTGGTTAGTAGGTTTATAAATATTTCGGTTTTAATATTAAATATTCCAGAACTAACAACCTTTCATTACTGTAGTAAGTGTAAAAAGGATATTAAAAGGTTTAATTTGTAATTAACTCTAAATATGGAGTTGTAAATATCTTTTATTTATAAAAAATTATGTGTAAACCCAGATAAAGGTTAACTAAAATTTATTTTATTTATAAAAAATATAAATATATATTTATTATCAAATTGATTAAATATAAAAAAAATACTATCCATTTATTAAATCCTTTATATAATAAATATAAATGTATTTATTTATATATATTTTCTACACATAAGAATCTATAATAACTAATAATATTAAGGAATTATTAAATTTGATGTAAATTTTTTTTATAAGTTTTGTAAATACTACCACAATATCTTTTTTATAAATTGTAGTTAATTATAAATTAAATTTAAAATTTGTTAAACTTAATTAATTAATATCTAAAATTTTAATTTTTAATAAAAAATTATTAAAGGATTTACTAAAAGTAACTACTATTGATATTATTATACAGAAATTATAGGTATAATAATTTAATCACATATAATTTGATTAGGAATTTAAATTCAGTTACAATTTTTTTATTTCAATAAAAATAAATTACTCCATTTATTATAAAGTCATTAAAGCTCTTGAATAAATTTTAATATTAAATTAACTATTATTTATTATATTTTTGGAATATTTTTAGCCCTTTTAATAAAAAATTTTCTGTTTAAGATGTATACTTGATAGATTATTGACAAGATTTATTTCAAAATTACTATTTAATTAATTTTTTTAATGTATTATAATAAAATATTGCTATAACATAAATTATGTTGCTTAATTATAATATACCTCTAAAATAATTTTTTTAAAACTTAAATTTATTATTTTTTGAATTAAATAATTTAAATTATATAATAAATTATAGAAAAATTACGAAAAAATTATTATTTATATGTTTATGATAATATAATTATTATTTGATTACTATTTTAAATAATAAAAAATATTAAAATTTATAATTTAATTCAAAATCATGGATTAAGTTATATTTATTTATTAATTATATTTAAATTCTTTTTAAAAATAAAAAAATTATTTAGGTTTTTAATTTAATTTTTTTTTTAAAATTAATAATGATGATTTTGAATTATTTTATTATTATATTAACAATATATTTAATTTTTAAATATGATAAATAAAAATAAATTCTAATATAATTTGATATTTTTTTATAAATGTTATATAATTAAATTACATATTATTTATTTATATTTAAATTTTCCAATTATTAATATTTATTTTTAACCGTTTACATAAATCAAATTTAAATATTTTTAAAAATAAACATGAAATTACAAATAAACAAAACTGTTATCTCAAAATATATAAATAATGATAACAAACTAAAATAAAGAATTTACTTTTAATATTAAGTATTTATAATGAAACAAATTATAAATAATAGATAAATTTAAATATAAAATAAATTTAATAATCTAAGTATCAATTTAGTTCAATATGATACAAGATTAAATATATTATTTTTACAAAACTTAATTTCAAATTTAATATTGTAATTGGAATAAAATTAAAACTTTAAATTAACTAAGTTGTTCAATACTTTAATAAATAAATTTAATTTTTAATTATATTTAAAATTTATTATTTATTTATTTATAGTTTTTTTAATTGAAAACCATTTCAATATTAATTTTCTTTTATTGGTTAATATAACATATTAAGAACCGAAAACGAACTGAAACTATAAATATATTTTTTTTTAATAAATTTTAGTTAAAAATATAACTTTTGTTTTTAAGCACAAATTAAAAATTATTATAAAATTAATAAGATGGATTTATTTTTCTTTATCTCTATTCATATATTAAAAAATAAATTATAAAAATATAAAAAATTACATATAAATTTATTAATTAATACAATAAAATAAATCAATTAACAAATTTTGAAAGATATTTATAATTAAGATTATATTATAAAACTTAAAATTTTAAATTCAAAAAGTTATTAAAAAAAAGATTGTTTAAGGTCTATACAAACAAAATTATACATACATAGGAATTAAATTATAGTTAAAGTTTAAAAATATGAATGGAGATAATAAGTAGGATCAAAATGCTAAATTTAATATTTATATTATAATCAATAAATTTATACAATAATTTTTTATTAAATAAGATTTATTATGGATTTGTTACTATTAATTTTAAATTTAATTAATTTAAAAATACGTTTGTGAACTACATATAATAAAATATTAAAATTCAAGGATCAAGTATTTGTTTTCCTTTCAAAATAAAGCCATTTTTTTCCTAAGCAAAAAAATACGTTTATAAATATTTTGAAAAATTTTAAAAATTAAAACGAAAGTTTTACCAAATCATAAAAATTCTGCAATCATTACAATTTTTATTCTTCCACATAAACTAATTAAAATATTCTTTAATTTTCACAAATAACTAAGACTTCTATCAATTGCCTTTTAGTCGAAAAAGTGACTGATTTTTGAAATTTTTCCGTCCTAAGTTTCAAAACAAATTATCCCTGATTAACTAAATTTGGCAAACTTCATGAATTTTTTCACTAGTTTTTACAGATTATTTTTTATTTAGGTATGTTGAAAATGTTTAAACAGGTTTTACCGTGTGAAAAAAGTTTAAACAAAAAAATAAAATAATGCCTTTTAAAAATTTCCAATTTCATCATTAAATTTATCCATATTTACCAAAGAAATCATAAAATCCTCATAAAATTACTATATTTTTATAAAGAATTTTTTAGGTAATCGTAAAATAACTTCATAATGCTGTTAAAGGTGTAAGCAACAAAATATTTATTCATTACACGATAATAGAAAATATAAAATGAATTAATTATATTATTCATAAGCATGAATTGAAAAAAAGACAAAACTACGTAAGGTTATAATACAAGAATAGTTTAGTTATCTGAAGAGGGAAAATAAAGATAATTCTGAATATTGTTGTAACATATGTTTATCGACAGTCTCTGTTTCATAATAAGTACCGGATGATATTGTAGATTACTGAAAAATCTATGCGTCAACAATCGTATATAAATGCAAGTCCTTGATGTTCTGAAATGTCAAACATCTTCTAATATCTTGAAAGGAAAAAGGAACGTAAAATTGCATTAAAGATAGCTGTTTTAGCGTTCCACAAAGTTCAATATAACTTTTCTTTCTTATCTTCTGATTACACATCAAATTTTATCATGAAACATTGTGAGCCCAAGCTCATTTTTGATCTAACATAAAAGACAGCAATATTAAATAATGACTTGAAATAATTTGTCATTGAGATACTTATTAATGAATTAAAGAGTCTTGATTATTTTACCTTATAAAAGATATCTTAAACAGGTAACCCAAAGTTACTCACACTTTTAGTTCACAGGGTTATATCCTCAGCATGTGTGTCTCACAACAAAATCTCATAGAGCTTAATAATTTATGAAAAATCAAATACAATTGAATATGAAATCTTTGGAATAGTTTTGAAATATAACTTTAAGACAAAAAATTGATTTTTTTTTGGTGCAGATAATACAAATTTGAATTTAGGCGATGCTTATCTAGAAGGAAGCATTATTATTTATCGATTAGCATAAAAATAAATTGAATAGTGATATTTTTGATGTGAGATATTCTGTCCTTATTTTACATTATGCAAGAATTACTGGTTGTCATATGTTAGACGTTGATAACGAAAATATGATTTTTTTTTAGAACATGAACTTCAAAATCTATACCGTACAAACTGAATTATTATAGAAAATTTATGAAAAATGAGGTAAATTTATCCATAAACTAAAAACCTAGTCAACATAACGATTTATTTCACATAGCACTTATATTAAAGGATTTATTGACATTTTTGAACTAGTTAAGCATTACTTCATAGGAATCATGACAAAATGTTCACGAATAATAAAAAAATTTTCGGTCGACAACTATCATTTTTACTTCTTTAATAAAGTAACCAAATACAAATGATGACCGAATCTATGTTTTTGTTTAACAGATTACATATTGCCTCATTTTTAATTTGTTTTAAATTGAGAATATTTAAGTTAAAAGTCAGAATCGCCTTAAAAAAAAATATTTTACTCCAGAAGCACGTACAGAATTATTTTAAGTGCATTTTGACATTCAAAGTAATGATTTTGTAAAATATTGCAGATTTCTATAAAAAATGATCGCGTTTCGAACAAGTGGCAGAAATCGTTGGTTGGTACACACATCTTTTAACGGATGAGTATTTTTAAAATTCCAGAATTGAAACAAGTTGAAAAGTCTGTTAAATTTTGCTTCGAACGGTTCGGTACAAGTTCTTCAATATTAAATCAAGATATACTTTTTGTTAAAAATAATAAATTACTTACATTTTGATATAAAAAAATCCGAATATGTCAAAAAAAAATTAGTGCAGTAAAATTTGGATAGAAACATTCATACATTTTAGTGAAAACTCTATTCTTATAATTAATATGGAGAAATTAATTTAATTTCCATTATGTATACCAGCAACATAATTGAAATTGGAAGCGTTATTTTGTTGATTAATCATGCACAGAACAATCAGAATGTATATTTGATTTAAAAAGTGTTAAATGCAAATTTCATACTACAAAAGAATTCAAAATTTATAAGATTAGGTAAACGTCTAAATAAAGGTAAATAAATGGTTGATTGAAAAGATGCAATTACAAGAAAAATTGGAAAATTTAATAATTTTAGCCAATAATGATATTTTTGTGTCATTAAACGAGAAAATTATTTCACAGTTTTTTTATTAGAGTTAATGATAGGAATACCAATGTCTCCTCTTTTCATTTTTATTAAAAAAACTTTACTGAATTTAAAATTGATTCAATTGACTGAGTATTAGTATTTTTTGCCGATCTACAAATAACTGAGTGTGATTCACATTATTTGGCTTATATTCTATTTCAGTAATGCTAAAATACGATCTTTAACGATCACTAATAATCAAAGAAACCAGAAAACAAATGTCTCTTTTTACAGAAAATATAGTATTTGGCTATATTTTTAACAACTTCTGAAAATACAGAAGCAGGTTGGAAAAAGAAGTCTGCTACTAAAAAGTCCTAAATTTCTTGTTTTGATGCTTAATCTCTGCAGTATTTAGGATACTGGTTAAATAGACTTTGGTTAATTATAGATTTTTTTTGGACTCCACCCAAGTTTATTGTGGTTTCAACAAAAAAATTTATAAAATAGCTTCTAACAATGAAAAAAAAAACTTCATTATAACAATCATCATAACATATAATTTAACTAAAAAATAATTTTTGTTGTATAATATTTAGCATCTACCACTTGAGTTTAACTTCAACTTGCTGTAAAAATATAATCTATCAAGAATTGAATTTTCTGGTACAGAAAAATACCTTGTATATTCTCTATGGGCAGTATTCGTGCATCTGAATGACAAGGCATTTTGATTTTGAGTAAATTTATTCATTCTCAACACGAATTCGAAGTTGTCACATCTTAAGTTTTGTTTATGCAACCTTATTTGTTTTAAATAAACAACTAAATTCTTTAATTTTTAGTTAATTAAGTTTCAAAAATTTCTTCGTAAAAATTAGTTATCATCGGATTATTTTTTTTTATTTTGTATCAAACATTTTTTTAAATAAAAGTTTATTTAACAATAATAAAATTCAAATATCATTTATTTAATTTAATATTCAAATGCTATACGATTAATAATAGTTAAAAATATAATTTTTAATTTTATATTTTAATTTACAGTAGGAAAATTTCTATTTATTAAAATAATAATGAAATAATTCTGAAAATTATTTTAAATATATGTTTATTTTTTTAAAATAAAATCAAAATTATTTATTAAAGTAATAATTTTAATTTATTAATTTTTACGAATTTATAAATTTTTATACCTAAATATATAGTTTAGAAAGGATATATTAAATGATTGTTAAATTATAGCAATAATCCAAAGAAAATAAATATTTATTAACTAAAATTTTCTTAAATTTGATTTAAATATAAAAATGTTTTATTATTAATTTTGATAATTTTTTTCCATTTATATAAGTTTCATTTTTAAAACAAATAAAGTTTTATCTAAAATTTCATCTTTTATATAGTTCACCAAAAACATTATTATTTTCTGGATCAATTAATAATTTGAGTAAAATTATTAGTATATTTTAAGAAATTAGCATGGTAATAAAATAATTTATTTAAATATTATTTTTATGTTTATATCATTATAATTAAAACTTAAATTATTTAATTATTTTAAATTTAATGATTTTAAAATCATTATTTTTTTATATTTATTTTACTGTTTTAATTAGATGGATTTAAAAATTAATAAAACTCTGGATTTAAAGTTATGTCTAGTATTAATTATTACGTATTAAATTTATAAATTATATAATCCTTGAAATTATAAAGAAGCTTAACTATTTATTATTGAAAAAATTATAAATTTGTATATTTTTGTATCTTTAACTATTAAATGTATCTATTTATCATTATATCAAACAATATTCTATCTATATATTAAACTTTAAAATGGTAACGTAAAATCGCTTTTAATTATATAATTAGTTAAATGTGCAAATATAATAAAATTAATTTAATAACAAAATATATATATATATACATATATATATAGTTTCAATTGCTTATGAATTTTTTGTTTTTGAATTGAAAATAAAATAATTATTATCAAAAAATTTTACGTAAAAGATCTTTTATAAAATTTAAATTCTTTATATTAAAACATTTTTATATTAAATATTTTATATAATAATAGTATATAATTATAAATAAATAAAAAATTTTAAAAGATTATAAATCATATAAAAATCTTTTGTTGTATATAGTAATGATTATATTATATTCTAAATTTTAATATTATTTTCCATAATGTAGTTATATTATTTCAAAAATTTAATTTTTTTAATTATTATTAGCTAGAAAAATATAAAAAAATTATTTTATAGAGTTGAATCGTTGAATAATAATAAAATAAAATATTTTTTGGTTAATAATAATTATTTAAAAAATCTCAATATTAATTTTTGTATACTTTCAAATTGAATGATTCTTACTATTTAAATTTATTTATAATAATTATAAAAAAATGAAACAAAATGATATTAAACAATTTAAATATTTTGGGTAAATTAAAAATAAATTTCAATATAATAATTTTATCTATATAAATTAAATAAAAATTTATAATTATGATTTTAATAATTTTACGATTCTATAAATTATGAAAAATTATATAATTAAATCTATATTTTTTATGAAAATAAAAATAATTAAACAATCCATATTTTTTACTATATCCTTGTTTTTTACATGAAATTTATATGAATATAGTAATCTAACTTACAAATAATTCCTAAAGTTAGGTTTACGTTTTATTTTAACAAGATTTATTTATTAAAAATAGAATTATTTTATAGTTTAGAAAGTATTTCCAAAAAATTAAAAGTAAACTGTTTTTATAAGATAATACTGTAGAAATTCTAAACTCAAAAATACAACTGAATTTTGTTATTTATAAAGATAAAATAATTACGCAAAAAAGATACTATTAAACTAACAAATATTTATTACTTTTTTGACAAAATTCATTACTCAAGTATGATAAAATCTTTTATTAAATAATTATTTAAATACTATATAAAAAATAATTACAAATATAATTCTATTTATTTTTAATTGATATTAATTAATAATATTATAACACCTTAAATTTTCAAACCACATTATTTTTAAAAAATTTAAATATTATCTGAGATAAATTTTATTATAATTAAATTTCAATTAATATATTAGTGTATTTAATTACTAGAACTACCATCTGCAAAAGGATTCTCTAATTTATTGAGATTAGAAAATGTATCCTTCCATTCTTGTTTTTTTCAAGTTGATCATCTTCTACAGTTACATCATCTTCAGTTATTTTGATTTTAAGAAATAAAGTCATGTTTTCTTTACAAAATCTGTGTCTTCAACAAAAATTGAATATATATATATAATGATAAATTTTATTCATGGTTTTTGGATGCTTTTTGTAATAAGACTTAATATGATTATTTTTTATAGAGTTAAAATCAAATGACAAATTAATCACTAATTTCCAGAATTAAAATTTAATTAAATAGTAATGATTTTTATATTTGAATTCGAAATTAAGCTTACACTATAAATTATTAATACAAATTTCTTCAATATATTCTATATGTAATATTCAAAGCCAATCAAAAAAATAAATTATAATTACGCTTTCTCCATAAAAATATTTTATTTTATCATTTTATCTAATTTCAGTATATATTTCATTTTATAAATTTATAATATATTTACGTGCTTTTAAACATCATCAACTATATTTATGTACAATTTCTTTAAATAAAATCATTTGTACAAAAATATTATTTTTTATATATTTTTGGACCAATACTCCTGCTTGGGATTCAGATTTAGCTACCATTTTAGATAAAAGTTTCTTAAATAATAAATATTATACAATTAAATGATTATTATTCGTCATTTTCTTAAATATTTTTATAAACTACATTTGAATCTTGACTGGTATCAACATTCAAATTATTATCATTAGTTGTTTCAAATGATATTTCTTTTTTTGGAATGCTGACCTCTTCCTTGAATTTTATTTTAAATTATACAGTTGATACCTTAAATATTATGGCTAGAAAGATTAAGTATAGTAAATTATAAGTCGTTTCCATTTTATAGTTTTTTTCATCGATTATAAAGAAACAAATGAGCGATAAAATTAAAATCCAATTAATTTTTTACATTGAAAAAAAGCCAATATATTTACTTTATGAAAAATTAAATTGAGCAATTAATTATTACGTAAATGACTTAAAATAAAAGGTTATTTGTAAAATTCATATATTTCCCTATTAATCTCACTTTAATAAAATTATATAACATAGCCTTTATTTTAACAGGTTCTAATAAAGTTGAAGTAATATATTTTAGTATAACATAATTATTAAGGAAAATGTTATAGAATAAATAAAATTAAAATAGCATAAGCTGTATTATTAAAAATACAATTTTATTTAATATTTGTTTCAATAAAGCAATAAAATTATTATAATAATACAAATTTATCATTTTTTTATAATTTATAATAGAAATATTATATACAAACATTTAACTAATGCATGATTTCAAATAAATTTATATTAATTTCTTTAATACCATAATATATATTTATAATTAAAATTTATTTAATAAAAAAAAAATTTTACTTTTATTGTGTTTTATTATTAAGGAAACCAATTTTTTTTTATAGATTTGAGTAATTAAATAATAACTTTTTTATCGACGATATAAAGTGTTTTATTGACTCATTTATTTCCAATAATAAAAAAATCATTATTATAAAGAACCATAAATGACTAGAATATAAAGTAATTTATAAATAAGTAAAATATTTTCATGTATTTTTCAATGCACAAATTTGATAATTTTTAAATTATTGTTGATAATTTACGAATTTGTTTTAAATTAAAATAAAAAATAATAATATTAAAATATCTATTTTCGTATTTGTTATCCTAACAAATAAAAATTAAATTAAAATTAATCATTATTTATACTTTTTAATAAATTTAGATTAAATAATTTAAAACTTATCAATCTAGAAAATTATCTGATTTTATAATATACTAGTTTTATTATGTTATTTTTTATTTGTATTAAAATGATTTTAACAATATTTAAATAATAGCCAATTTATTAAACTTATAATAATCAATAAAAATAAACTATTTTGAAATCAATTATTTTTTTAAATTTAATTTTATTTTTATTCCATTTAAAACTCAAAAATATTGATAATATTTAAATATTCATGATTTTTTTCACACGATATTTTCTATTAATAAATTTATTTCTTGATTTTAAATCATAAATAAAAATTTATTAAATAAATTGAAAAATCAAACTATCCTATGTTTAAATTAAATTTTTTTTTATGTATTTCATATAAAAAGTTTTTTTTTTAAAATTTTTTTTTTGAATAATTATGAAAATTATTTATTAATAAAAATATATTTAATAGTTTTTTATAAAATTTATTAATAATTATTATATTTTTAAAAATCTTATATTTAATGTTTTTCATATATACTAAATCTAATTAGTTTATATGAGAAAATAATATTACAAAACTAGTTATAAAAATATTTTGAAGTTTTATTTTGTTTTTTTCGATATAAAAATCTATAATTCTACATAATATAAAATAAAAATTGAAAAACAATATTTAAATAAAATATTATAAAATAAATAATATAAAATTCATTAATAAAAATTAATAATAAAAAATTGAGAAATATACTTATAATTAAACTTTATTCTATAAATTAAAATTTTTATAAATAATGAATTAAAAATCAAAAGACATTTAGTAAGCATGTTCTCTTCGGTTTTTTTTAAATTAAAATAATTTATTATTATTAAATATATTTAATTTGATAATTTTTTTTCCTGATAACTAACTTTGTCATACTATTCATCTATTTGGAACCTTTACTCAACACGAAACATCTGATATAATTCCATTTTTAAAACCATTAGGGATATTAAAAACAGTCAAATTTTGTGGATATTTTATGTTGTCAATAAAATCCAAATTTATTATCGTAATATTTAAATTAATACCTGCTAATATATGAATCAAACTCCTCTGATTATCAGAAATATATGTCAATATGTTTTTGTTTTTTTTTAAAAAGTTAAATATATGTTTGCGAGATTGTCTCAGAATCACACCAAAGTTCAATTTTAATTTTTAATAAATTTTAAAAAAGAGTTCTTTTGGAAAAATTATGTGAGTTGCAAAATTGTTGCTATGGTTATTTTAAAATTTTTTCTGTAAGTTTAAGTTAAAGTATTTTGTATCAGATATATGATTCTCTTCATTTACAAACCAAATTACCAAAGATAATTGGCAACTGTAAATGACGTGTTGTTTTGGATAATCGTCGATTGTAGTTATCTACTTTCTCATATTTTTTTTTCAAATTCAGAAAATAAATCTGATCCATCTCTGTTACCATTAATCAAGGTAAAATGCATACTAGGAACAATAATTATGAGTGATTAGTAACGAGCTAACAACCTAGTACCAAAATTAAATTTTTAACACCAAACAGTAAATCATTACCTGTACTTCAATTGTCCAATTACTGAACTGCACCCCTAAAACATTGAAGCGTTTTAGTGGATAGCAGAAATCATTATTAAAAACATCAAAAGAGTAGAATGTCCAAGTTTACTATTGATTTTGAATGAATAGATGTATAGAACTAATTTTTACTTATAAGATTTTATTAATATGATTAAATTGACAAGTTTTTTATTTAGATTTATTTTAAATTAGTTTAAATATATTTTAAAAAATTTTAATAAAAAAATTAAATATGTATTAGGGGAAAAAAAGAAGGGATCTACTAATCATTTTTAAAATATTTACCCTCTGTATTTTATATAAATCAATAATCATAAAATGATTAGTTTATAATCTTGATAAAGAAATATATTTATAGTCTAAACAATAATAATAATAATAATAATTAGTCAACATAAATTTTTATTATTGTTATAACATTTAATTAGAACAAATTTAATAATGAAATCTTTTTTTAATTAGCTTTTCTACATGCTCTAAAATATAAATTTTTATTTTCTTCTATTTTTCTAATAAATGCTATACTATCATGTTCATAATTTTTGTATTTATTTGTTATTTATTAATAGTTATAAATATTGCTTAGTTTTTTATAATAATATTAGAATAATATTTCAAATTCTATATTTTACTATAAATTAATTATTTTTTTTAAAAATAATTTGATTGTTTATACGTATTCAATTTAAGTGTTCAAAATAAAATAATTTAATTAATTAATTAAGTATTTATTTATTTATTTACTAATTTCTAATTTTTACCAAAGATAGTAAACTAGCAGTTATACTAAAAATAAAAGCGTATAAAATTTACTTATGTACATTTAGTTATTTAAATTTAATTATAATTTATGACGGTTTTAATCTAAATTTTTATTAAATAAAATAATTTATATTACAAATTTATTTTACTTGTTACTAATATATTATTATATTATCTAAATTTTAACTTATTAAACAGTAATGAAAACTTTGTATCAGGGGTTTAATATTTAAAAGTTAACTTTTTTTACAATAAATTACACACTGTAATCAAAAAAATGCAAAATTTTTACAAAAAGTTATCACCATAATTTCAATTAAGCGAAAAAATTTTATAAAAATTAGTGTAATTAGAAATTTTAATAATTAATTGTTATCAATTCATTAATTATGGAATAGTAAAACTGATTGTTAAATTTTTGATAATGAATATACATTTTTAAAATATTAGTGACAAGATATATAAAGTTGAATCATATTTATTATGTATTAAAATAAAAAGAGTATTTGTGAACACAACAACATGGATCCAAAAAAACTTTTATTATGGGCGATTTAATCTTAATAAGTATATTCTACTTAAAAAATATTAATCATTTTATATCTTAATATCTATAACATTAATAATTTAAATTTTATAGAAATATTTATATCAATTGATATTTGATAACAAGGGTTCATTAAATAACAAGAAAATACAACAAACCAGATGGTTTATAAGCCTTTGGTTAATTATTTTTATAAAAGTAGCAAAAATAAACAAAAAATTTTATTAGTGTAATTTGGAAATGATTTCAAATGAAAAGGTAATTCAAATGAACATAAGTATGAGGATTAATTAATATTATTTATGTTTTCTTACAAATATTTAATTTATATTATCGTTAATAAAAATTACTATGATAAAAATTTAACTTATATAATTTTTTTTTAAATATTATTTAAATAAAAAGAATTTTGTAGTCTTTAATTACCCAAATAACTTTATTTTATTTATTCAAAATAATTAATTTAAATAAAATTATTATAATAAAAAGAATTTTGTAGGTTTAATTTACAAAATAACATTATTATATTTATGTAAAATAATAAATTTAATTAAAATTATTATAATTATTATTTTTTTTATTCTTTAACCAAATTTTAAAAAATATAATTTATATATTTATGATTGAAAATTTTTTGTTATTTAATTTATTAATATAAAACCATAAAATTTAATAAATTAAAATTAAATTTGGAAATAATTATAAAACGATTTTCTTTTCATATAAAAATAAATAAAAATAAAATGAGGATTTCTTTTTACTGTATAAATATATATGTTAAATTATGACTTTTTATATAATCACATCTTATATTTGCAATTATTTATTAAAATCACCATTATTAAAAAACAATAACTGGCATTTATTATTTAAAAAATTGTTTAAATTACTAATAAAAATAAGAAATTAAGATGAAACCAATGTTATTTTTAATCATTAAATTTGACCAATTACAAAAATTGTATTTTAAAATTTTTCCACTTTTTTATTTTGTTATTAATAAATTAAATATTCTTAGATTACATTTTCTTATAAATTTAAATTAAATAATATAATTATTTCTTATGATTAGTAACATAAATTTTCTAATGTAAAAAATTTAAAACAACAAATATATAAAGTTATTAATTTAATTATGTTTATTAACAAACCGAATGTTAATTAAATTATTGATTAGTATAAAAGGTATATTTTTTAGATATAAACTATTTATTAAACAAAATTTTGAAACTATAAAAAAAATAAAAAAATTTTATGATACTAATATTACTTTAAACACCATATTAAAAATAGGCAAACTATGAAAAGTAAATAAATTAAATATTAATTAAAAGTAAAGGGGTCTGGGTGAAAATCACTAGCTTTGTGTATCGGAAAAACAAACTCCTAAGATAGAAAAAATATAATCAAAAGCATATAAATAATTATTTAATCAAATTTTATCAAAAAATAAAAATTGATTAAGAATCAAACAAAAACCACTAAAATTAAATTAATTCATAATTAATTAAAATAATTTTTCATAAGGTCTTCCTCTTATATTTTTACAACAACGATATTCATATTAATAATTTTGCAACTCACAACTAGCAAGTAATATCATTTTCGAACACCTTTTTACATTTTTATTACAAAAGGATTCAATGTTCTTAGTAAAAAAACCCTAAGTTGCATTAAACAAAAATTGATAAGTGGATTTACTGGTTAATAAATTAGATTCTCATTTTGTAAATATCTTTACTAATTCTATTCTTCAGAATAAATTTTCCTTCCATTTTTTCTAAACAAATTGATGATTGGTAAGAAGACTATTGGCAGACTTATATTGTTCTGCATACATTTATTATTTTAAAGGAATGAAACTCGTGTCTACTACTTGAAAAACCTAAAGTCGGTAGTTAGGAAATAATCTTGGTCAATTTAAGTCTTATAAACTAAAACACTCCCACAATTTTGATAAATGACACATTTTCTAGCTAATTTTGCTGTATTTATTTTCCAAAATTGCTTAATACAAGAGTTTTTTTTTCAGATATACTTTTTTTAAGGTTGGTTTTAAAATTGATAAGTTTTGAAGAGTAACAACTCGCAATTATTCGCTAGCAAACTAATCAAAACTTCAAGAAAAGTTTTTAGGTCAATTTTACTGTTAAAAAAAAAAGGAATTTTAAGTATAGAACTATATTTTGAAGATTGTGTTAAAGATGTATTACAACATATAAAATAAAATTATTAATGTTTCAATTAATTTTATCATTTTATAATTAACATTTCAGAATCAGCATCTCATGGTTGTTTTTATACACTATAGTTGACGTAAAAAGGCTATAATATCCTATCCTCCTGATGCTACCATCTATCTTATCTATGATATGTAATTTGTTGTCAGACTATAATAATTTTGTTTTTTTTTTGTTAAAAACATATTATATAAAAAAATGTTGTTAAAGAAATATTAATAAGTCATTTTTATTTCCAGATCCGAGGTAAGTTCTTTATAAAAATAACAAAATATTGAATTCCTTCTAAATAGAATTATGTTAACAATTAAATTTTTGTAGATATTTAAAAATTTAATAATGTATACTACAATTGAAAATTTCTTTGAAAGTATTAATATGCCTTTTAGTATAAAACGGTATTTATTATTATTAAAATCGGGATTCAAATTTTAAATTGAACATATTAATTGATACAAATATTAATTAATGTATATTTATAATATTATTTAACATGAACCATTTTTTTTAATTTCATTCTTTATGTTACCTTTATTTTCAAAATATAAAAATTAATTTGATAATAATTATAAATAAAATTTTATTAGTTTGAAATTAAAAAATTCATATTTTTAAAAAAATAAATTTTCATTTATTAAATTTCAAATAGTTTAATAAAAAAAAATAATTTAAAAATATTTCTTTAAAATAAAATACTAACTTTATAATTTGAAAAAATACAAGTATTATATTATCAATTTATATACAGGTCTAATTAAATATACATAAATATAAAATTTTTAATTTTTTTATATATAAAATTAGTATTCATAATAAAATAATTAAAAAATTATTATTTATATTTATATATAAATTATTTTTTCCAAGAATTTTTAATCATTAGAAAAAAACTATAATTTTTTCTAAAATATTTATTGCAGAAAACTGAGTTATACATAATTAAACTTATATATTTATCATTAATATTTAAAAAAAAAATTTGTAAAAAAATAAAAACTATTAAAAATATTAATGAATAAAATTAATTTTACAATTAATGTTGTCAAATTATCATTGAAAAATGTTTTTATCTTATACATGCCTATTAATAATTAGAAATTAAATGAAATTTGAATATTAAAATCATGAAAAATCAAATTAGATATTATCAAAATTATTAGGGAAAATGAAATTGAATTAAAATTTGTAAATAATATTTAAATTATCAGCAAGTTTTTTTTATGTTGGTAATAAATAAAATTATTAAGATTAATATGAAAATATTTGATCAACTTAAAATAAAGTTAGTCTTAGTAAATTTATTTAATTTATTATAAAAAAGTATATTAATATTTTAAATATTTTCATTTGCATCTTTTGAAATTGCAATCCTTTAATTTATATTTTTTTAATAATATAAAGGTGATTACATTTAATTTTATAACGTTTTTATAAAATATAAAAACGTAAATATTTATATTAATAATAAAAAATATTTTTAAATAAAATTTAAAGAAATAAAAAGTATATTTTTTACAATTTTTAATGTAATTAATATATTTTGAAAAGAATAATACAAATCTTTTTTTATATAGTAGAATAATGATACAAATAATAAATCAGAATATTTTTTTTTATAAATTAATAAGAAAGAGACTATAAATTAGAAAAATGCGAACCTATAATGCATTTTTACTTATAATTTAAATCAGATTAATTCCAATCTTTATTTTTTTTAACCTTTAATTTTAAAAAATAATTTTTCAATTTTAAAATATAAATTGCCAAAAATGTAATTTCTTATTTAAATATTTTTTCCTATAATTAATTGTTTATTTATTTCTCCAAGTAATTATACATTTTTAATAAAAACGATCAAAAAATAATATTTTTAGAATATAATATTTGAAAAAGTTTTTTTAATAAAAAATTTTGGGATTTAATTTTTAAGTCAATAGAATTACCATATACTAAAATCGATTAATTTTTATTATTTTTGTCATAATTTTTATTTAAATTAATAGACTTAATATTTTTTTATTAAATAAAATATTTATATATATTTTATATAAAGAATATTTTCAAAATAAAATTAACTATATAAACGTTTTTAACGCTGTTTCATTTATAAAAAATCATGTTCATAATATTCATTAAGTTTAAAACTTATATAATTTTAAGAAAAATAAAATTAAATATAATTCATCATTCTGACACAAGGAATTACAGTTTTAAAATATAAGAAAAAACTTTAATTAATTAACTAATTATAATGAACTACAAGAAACTAAAATAAATATTTTGTTACTTTAACTTTGATTGATATAAATTTTTTAAAATATAATAATCTTGATAAACGTGTCTAATTTAAAAGATTTGAATTTCTATCTCTAATTAAGTTTTTAATAATTCTAAAAAAAAATATAATAAATCATGATTTGAATTATATAAAATGGTAAAACACAAAAAAATGAAATATCTCAAAATAACACATATAAGGCAAAAAAAAATAATGTAAAAATGTTCGAAACAGTCCATTAATTGGAATTATATTTAAAAAAATAAATATGAAAAAAATTAGGTTCTTAAATTAACTGTATATATAATCAAGAATAAAATTAATAAGATTTAGGTTATAAGAATCCTAATTTTTGAAATCTATAGAATATATTCTTTGAAAACTAGTAATTAATTGTGTATTCGGTATTAAAATAGTCTTAATTAACTGATCAATAAACATCTTTAAATTTAATTTTTTTAAAAATTATTACAGAAAAATATATTTTATTTTAATAGTTTTTTTTATTAAAAATGAATAAAGATGATATAAATATATAAATATATATATATATATATATATATAAATATAGAAATATTCAAAAACTAAGGTATATTATATCTTGATTTATACACACATATCAGTTGATGTAAAGGCTTAGACTCTTTATATAATAAATAGTTTTAAATTAACTTAATATCTTGTCAATAAACAAGTTTTATTTTGCTATTATCTAGATTATAACATCTATTCAAAGATACTATTAATCAATATAGTTGTGGAAGTTAAGCACAAAGATTAAATACTTAGGTTTATTATAATATATTATTTAATAAATTTTGTGACTTTGAAAATCTAAAATTTTTGAAATCATAAGATTGCTGGATTGAATTATACAAAATTTTAATTCATATTTATTAAATTTAAGAAAAACAAATAAAAACAAATATTTCTGTTTTTTCAATACAAAATTTTAATTAATGGGAAAATTTAAAAAATGGGATTTTTTTTTACGTTTATTTCAAAAATAGGACAAAAAGTTCGTAAATTTAAAAAATAGGACAAAAAGTTCGTAAATTTAAAAAATGGGACAAAAAGTTCGTAAATTTAAAAAATAGGACAAAAAGTTCGTAAATTTAAAAAATGGTACAAAAAGTTTGTAAATTTAAAAAATGGGACTATAAGTTCTTAAATTTAAAAAAAAATTAAATATTTTAATTTTCCGTTATTGATCTAAATCTTATCTTGAAATTTAAAATTAACATTATTTTAACACCATAAAAATGAATGAAAAT
>CAKKLC010002247.1:4627-16310 GCA_918559645.1 Ceratonova shasta | reverse complement strand
ATTTTTTATTAAAGTTTTTTTTCACAACCCCCGAATAATCTCAAAGCCGTCGAAAAACCTGAATGAACCAAAATTTTAAATAAATTTATTAATTATTTTAATATTTTCTGATAAATACCAAAATTAAAAATTATTTTGAGCCAAAGTATAAACATAGCAAATCTTTTAGTGTTTATAATTCAATTTCTTTATAATAAAAGTAATAAAACGTAGTATAAAATTTATATTTAAATAAAATTTTCAATTAAATATATTATCAGAAAAACAAATTATTTATCAACTAATAAATTAATTAATGAAAAATTTTTATTAGAGTTTAATTATTAGTTTAGTTTGTAATTTTTTTTGATATTGCGAAGCCTATTTAAAAAATTATAAAATAAAATGTTGTTATTTCAAAATAATTAAAGGTTTTTATTATAATATTTCATTGATTATACTATAAGAAGCATATTTTTAATTATTTTTACAGAATTTTTGTATAAAATAATGAATAAAATAAAATTTAAATCAATAGAGTTTAAATATATAACTTAAATAGATTAATATGCTTTTTTGTTATTTGTATATAAAGCATGAATAAAAATGAATGTGTTTTAAACAAATAATCTTATTACATATAAGAAATTTAGGACCTTAAGTAATTTTCCCCCACTATTAGATAAGTAAATATTGTAAAAAAAATGTAAAAATACGTGATAAATAATCTAAAAGACAACTAAATGTAACTTAAACACAATTTATTAATAAAGTTTCCTCACTAAATCGATCACCTTGTTAAAGTTTTTAAGGCATATATTGTCCCACCACATAAAGCAAGCAAGATAGTCTTCAAGTAAGTTACCTTCAGCACCCATCATTTTCTTTATTCTTAGTTTTTGTTTATTCCAATATGATTCTACATACTGGGTGTGCGCTCCTGTTTCGGTGTTAACAAAATTAACTGAATGATTCACGGTGAGGTGAACAAAATCATGCTAGGCGAGTTTTTTGTAGGATCGCCACTGATCACTATGAATTGTAGATCCTGGCCGACAGTGAGCCCTAATAATTGCAAGCAGCGTTCTTTCAAACACTATCAGGAACAACTACCATAAACCCTCTCGCAGGACTGAAGCTGGTATCGACAATTCCGAGAACCTATATTTCATGTTCGGTGTGTCTTCCTACGTGATACTTGGCTTTATTCCTGAATAGAGATTCATCAACATTGATAACCACCCCTGGACCACCAAATGTTATCGGGTTTAAGTCAAAATAACTCTTGTATAAAATTCTCAGTTCTGTTTAAAATTTCCGGGTAGTTTTAATGTTACAATCTACCTCTGCAACAAAATTATTACAGTTTATCTCCTGAGAAAATTTCTACAGCAACTTAATGCAGTCTTTTGGGTGATGTTAAATTTACTTAAAAAGCTGTCGCTTCTTATACTTCTTGTTGTTTTAAAATATTAACAATACATATTTTCACATTTAAACGTATACCTATTTATTATTTTTGAATACTTAACCTTTTTCATCCCTTTCATGCAAAAAAAGACAATTTATTACCCGCTTGAGACCTTGTTTATTAGTAGGTTACTCGATTTGTTCTTCTATAGACGAATGTATCACCGGATCAATGAATTCTGTGTAAAATAACATTAGGGTTAAAAAAATTTAATTTAATTATTTAATTATCTTAAGTATTATTTCCCCCCAAGGGGAAAAATTACTTAAGATCTGAAATTTCCTCTAAAGACTAAAATTAATATCAAAATGACTTTTAAATTCACAGAAAAATAAAAAATTAACCCAATAAAACATTTGGTCATTGAAATAATATAATTTATGGTTTTCCAAGGTAATTAAATTTATAAGAAGAAAATGTAGTTGATTAAGTATAATTATTCAAATTAATTCATCTTGGTTTTTATAAAAAAAATTTAATCAATTCTTAAAAATCAATTTAAATAAATATTTTATAAAGTAGATGCTGAAGAATGCCTTTTCAGAAAATTATTGATTAACATGTACTCTTGGATCTGAATATATTACAAATAAATGAAGATTATCCGAAGGTGAATTTTCGCGAAAAAATAATCTACCCTTATATAAAAGGTTTAAATTGCAAGAAAGTACAAAGTTAAAATATTATGAAATTCTAATGTTAACAAGAGGTAAAAGAATTCTATTTCATAATCTATATGCTTATAACTTAGATAAGATAACAATTAAAAATGAATATTGGAAATGTAGGAATCAAAATTGTGGTTCTTATTTGCATGTTTCTAAAAATACTACATTTACTATTTCACAAGATCATATATGTGCTCAAGATTTTACTTTGTTATCAAAACTAAAATTTAATAACTTATCAAAACAATTGGCTATTAGCAATAGTTATCAACCAAAAGAAATCATTTAACAGGCAAGTATAGCTTCATCTTCGGCTTCTTTGCTCAATCACCAGTGAATCATAATATAGCAAGAAAAATATCGTTAACAAGAAAGCGTATAATACCTGCTTCCAAAACACTAGATTACGATATTCCTTTTGATAACTTTTATACACTAAAGAATTAGAAATTTCTTATGTACGATAGTGGATGTGAATCTATAAATAGAATTATAATATTTGCGACACTAACTAATTTAGAACATCTTCAAAATTTAAATATATGGTTGTGTGATGGTACATTCAAAATGGCCTCTAAAAAATTTATGCAAATATATACCATACATGACCATGTATTAAATGAATACAATTCCTTGGTTTATATGCTATTGAAAACCCAAACCGAAGCAAAATATAAGCAGGCCTCTAAGAAACTCAAGAGCTTTTTTAATAATTCATCTCCTAATTATGTAGTTATTGATCTTGAAATGTCTGTATATAATGCATTTTTTTAAATATTTCCAACATCGACCGTTAAACTTTGCTTGCTCAATTTTGGTTAAATAATTTAGAGAAATATTAAAAAATTTGGACTGTCTACCATATATATGCGAATACTAAACTTTACAATATATATTAAAACGTTAATGTCTCTTTCTTTTGTTAAACATAAACATTTTGTGGACAAGTATCAACAAGTTAATAGACTGTTGCTACGAGATTATGATATTTACAGCGTAAAACAATTTCTGCATTTCTTTAAGAAAAATTACATTTATGTTGCAAGTGGTAAAATTGGAAACTTTTTACATTGGAGTACAGGTGAGAGATTGTTAAACAAAATTCCTTTAACAACTAATATAGTCGAAGGTTGGAATCGTAGTTTAAATAGTTCCTTTAAAACGTCATATCCTTCTATTATTAAGTTAACAATGGTCTTGCGTTCAATTCAACAAGTTTTTGGGAACGATATTGATAAAACTTTAACTTTTAAACCAACCAAAAGAAAGATACAAAGGGATATTTCAAAAAAAACACAAATTACGAAAATTATTGATTTAAATGAAGAATACCAGGGTATAACCTTTCTAAGAGCTATAGCTTTAACTTATAACTGGAAGTTAGAATAAAAACTTATATATTAATATTTTTTTTTATGATGGATATTTAAAGCTTTTGAAAACGTATTGTTATATTAAGTTATATATCAT
This sequence comes from Ceratonova shasta, assembly GCA_918559645.1. Taxonomy (NCBI): domain Eukaryota; kingdom Metazoa; phylum Cnidaria; class Myxozoa; order Bivalvulida; family Ceratomyxidae; genus Ceratonova; species Ceratonova shasta. Next base: position 12,722 of record CAKKLC010002247.1, on the reverse strand, counting down.
TAGTATTTTCATTTTAATTATATTTAATATCCTTAAAATAAATAATTTTCTCAATGAGCTTTACTTGTGTGGTTTTTATAGGGTAGATTTATTTTTCGCGAATTTTTGCTTTTCGAGATAATTCGTGCAGCCGCTGAAGAATGCCTTTTCAGAAAATTATTGATGAACTAGTACTCTTGGATTTTAATATATTACAAATAAATCAAGATGATATTTTATTTTAGTTTGAATTAAATACTTCAACGAGAATCATTTTGTTTCATATTATATATTGCTTATAAAACAATTGATGTTATATTTTTATGTCAAATTTGAAAAAAATATAACAAAATAATAAGAAAATTTAGATCTAGTGAAAAATTATTTAAAAATAATCAACCGTTATGAAAATTAACGATTTTGAAGTTTATGTTACAAAATCAAGTTCTGAAGAATTATTAAAATACTGTCACGACAACGAATCGCTCAGACACGAAATGAAATGTTCAACTTGTAAACTATCAGTGAAAATTGAAAAAAAGAGTTTTTGTGTCTAAAGATACTTTTGGTTGTTATATAAAAATGAATGTTTATCAATATACAAAATAACTTAATATTAAAAAATTCATTTTTTAGTGGTTTAAATGGAAGTTTTTTCGTGTTAGCCTGATAGAATAGCTAAAATAGCTGGAAAGCAGCCAAGCATAGTATTATTAAAACTTTCGGACAAGTAAGCCAGTATACAGAAGGATTCTTTATAAGTTAGTTGTTTTAATGACAAGAAATAATAATGAAATGCCCAAATTAGGAGTATTAAATAAAATTGTCCTTGTTGACAAGACTGCTATATTAAAAGGCATGGTGAATTCTCCAAGCAAACTGAAAAAACGCGATATGCATTGTTGAGCTTAATTAAATAATTCGAACTATTAGAAATGTGTCGGCTGAAGTGATTTCCTACAAGAAATCGTTTATACTTGTTCCAATTATCATTAAAACTGTTCAATAATTTTTAACTATCCAAACCGATGAACTTAAAAGTTATCTTGCATTGAGGAGATTTAATTTGACTAAACTTACAGATTGTCATAAATGTGCATTGGTTGACTATAACGAACGTACATATGCAAGCAGTTGAAAGTGTAAACAATGAATTAAAATATAAAATTAAGTTGAGAAAGGCAATAAAAACCAATTTTAAATACGATTTTTGGACTGAATTTGTTTGGCTTTCAATAACAAGTTTTATTTATTAAAAAATTCTAATTCTTTTAATTGAATTTTAGTTTTTATTGTTATTGATTTTTTTTAATATTTATTTCACTAATAGCATTTTTGGCATTTAATTTTTACTTATGTGAATATTTAGTATATTTCGATAATATAAAATACTAATAAAATAAAAATTTTAAAAAAATATTTATTTTATTTGAATAAATTGTTATTTATAAAATGATCTAACAAAATTCTTGATAAATAAATGACAATATAAGACTTTGACTAATTATTAATTTATTTTCGATATCAGGAACAACTTCTATCGATAGTTAAATTCAAATTATCAAAAAGTTAAATTTTTATAAAATATTTTATTTTAAGTATGACAAAAATGTTGGTTATTTTTTGGTTAATAGAAAGGAATAATGTCCATTTATATCCTAGTTTTAATTTAGATGAATGAAATACTATTTTTAGGAAGATTTATACAGAAATTTAATTTTTAAATAAAAATTTTTTTTTAATTTATAACAAATTTGAATCGAAAAGATAATTATTTAAAATTGCCAACTTAGTTAAAATTATAAAAATACAAAGAGAAATAGACAATATATTTATAAAAACTTAAAACTACACAATTCTAATTACCAAAAAAATACAAAACTGCGAAGAAGTAAATAATAGAAATATATTAGTAAACTTATAATGGTCGTAGTTAGAAAATATATTATTCATCATCACAAAAAAATTATCTATCGATAATGTTAAAATAAACGTGAAAATTCTTGAAAAATATAAAAAAAAATGAAAAAGATCTGACTTTTTATCCAATATATCTATTTTAAATGAAATCAAGTTTTCATATTAGAAATTAGACAAATACAGCATGATTTAATAAAAAATAATAATATATAAAAGTTTATTTGATATTACTGATTAATTTAAAGGCATTTTTTAACTGTATTATAATTGAAATAAAGATTCATATAGAATTTTTTATATTACTACACACATTATCTAAAATTATTTGAGGTTGAAAATTAGAAATTATTTTTAAAATAATGTTTTTTTGTAATTGAAAATCAATATTACCATTTCTGATGTATTTATGTGTTAAACTATAATCAATTATGAGCTGAGTTTCAGCACAATACTAATAAAATAATCCCTGCATGAATGGGTTTTAAAAGTTTATTTAACATTCGATCTATTTATTTATAAATTATCTCATTATAAAAATAATAATTCTTTATTTAGATAATTTTAAACTGTTTGAATTTATTTAAAAATGTAAAAGATTAAAAATAATTTAAGAAATATATAAATTATTCATGATAATTTGAATTCGTTAAATTTTACTTGACATTTTTACATGAAAATCAAATGCATTTATGAATTTTTTAAATTAACTTACCATAAACTTTTGAATAATACCTAAAATTAATTTAAAACTACATTAAAATTATAAAACTTTATTTAATAAAATTACAAGCCATAAAGATAGCTTAGTATTAAGCTATATACTAATCATTAGTTAATGGAACCTAATTTTAAATGATTTAGGCAGCTTTTGAATTTGAATTTAAATCTCAATTATTTTTATATCTATAAGGAAACATACATCGAGTTATACTTACTACAATGTAATGTAGATATAGAAAACTTTATCATATTAAAAGAAAATTTATTAAAATTTTTTTTTAATTTTCACATCATCTTTAAATCTTTTATGTAAAAATTATATGATTTACAACGAATTTCATGCTGCAAATTATCTTGAAAGATTAATCCAAGATCAAATAATATATTTGCAACATCTACCTATTCAAATAACTATAAAAACAATAATGCATATGATATTTCACAAAATTATCATAATCATAAATATTTAAGTTAGTTTTTAAAGCATACCAAAAATTTATCAAGTTAGAATTTAATGAATCTTAAATAAATAATAATTTCTTGCCTTAAAATTTCTACTTTTAATTTTATTTTATCTTCTTGAAACGTCTTTCATATTTTATCATAATTAAGCAAATCAAAAATATTTTAAACTATAAATTTTAACATATTTTTGGATTGGTTCATATTTTGATTATAAAATAATTTTTACATGAATATACATAACGATTTTCTAAATGTTTTCCCTAACATTTAATACTGTTTTTGAAGTAAATTATCTTATAAACAATTATTTAAATTAATATTAAAATCATATTCTTGTTGGCCGATTTCGGTAAATTTAAACTTAGATTTCGCTCCATAGATATTCTTAAATTAAATATCAAATATTATGAACATGTAAGATATCACTCCATCTTATTTCTTTTTAATTATATATGCTTTATAATAATTAAAATTTTTACTATCTGAAAATCCAAATTATTAAAAAAAATCGATTCAATTTTTGTTGAAGAATCTTATATAATTGATAAAGGATTTTAATTAAAATTTTAATAAGAAATTAGATTTATAGACATATAAGGTATATACTTCTGCTATGATTTTTAAAATAATTCCTAATTCTTCCATATTTAATCATTCTTAAAAAAAACAAGCTACCTCAAGTGAATCTAAAAACATTGGCGGCAATAATATTCAAATTAAGGTAAAATCTCCTAAGAGTAAAGCTAAAATTTTTTTTATTGGGATTAATCTTTAAATATTGGCGCTTATAACTATTTAGTCTATAATATGAAATACAAAATTTTAGATATATATCTATCAGTAGTTCAATTTATATTTATTTTAAACTTTAGGGATGAAATCATTAGAAAAAAATATTTGGGAGTAGTAATACAACGCAATCTTTCATTATATTTCATAAAAATTAATATTCGATTCATATTTAATAGCATGACACATATTGTACTTTCTAACATAAGAGATTCATCAATCTTATAAATATAACCTTTTTTTCCTTATCGTCTACCTATTTTCAAATTTATGTATATTATAGCACAAATAAATCAATGAAGTATCTATCTTCTAATTAAAAATAATTTATTCAATAATATTCCATTTTATTTGTTAATTATTAGTAAATAAGTATTATCACAGAGATTTAAATGATTATTATGCAAAATTTTTTTGTTATTTTTTTATAATTTTATAAATATTCTCTATACTAGAGAATAAATTCTTATAATGAAGATATTCAATAATATTTTTCAGATATTATTATATAAAATTCAAATAATTTATGATCTAGAAATACAATTATACCTGATATAAAATGATAATTACGTTATATAAAAATTCAGTCTAATTTAAAACTAAGTTTTCATATAATTTTGTGGCATTATGTCCAAATAAGCTTTTATTATATAAAATTATTTTTTATTACAAAAGTATCTAAATTTTATCATAAAATTAATAAAAAAATAAATTGTTTTGTAAAATAAAATATGTATTTCAAATATCATTATTGTTAAGAAATTAATCTGCTTATCACTCTTTTAAATCATATTTTATGCAAATTTAGGACTTTTTGTATGTGAAATAGCTTTATCATAGAATAATTCTGGAATAAAACCACATTTATACAACAATATATGTAAAAACTTGTAATTCTTTCATAGTTATTTCAATAGCATAATCAAATATGCGGAATTACTTAATTTTATTTAAAACATGGCTTCAATTTTATAAAAATATCTAATTCATTATCTATTTATCCTATTATTTCGCTTAAGAATTTTAGTAAAGGTCATTTGAGAAAGAAATAATTTATTTTTTCCGACAAAACTTAAACCCTCTGTTATAAACTTTAGTGTTTGTTCCTGGAATGAAATAATAGATATCTTGTTTGGGATCATGTAAAAAATATTTATTATTACCAAAAATAAACAGCCGTTGAAACAGTTGAATTTGAAACAAGGATAATAAGATTTACTAAAATGAAATTAACATCATATAAGATGAACAAAAACTACCCATGCAGAGAAATGAGATGGAAAAATATGTAACTTATTTATGTAATTATAGGGATATGCACTAGTAAAAGACGGTATTTAATGAAGTTGCAACAAAAAGCGGTGTTTAAAATATGTCTAGAGTTTAGATAATACAGAATAGTTTTTTTTCTGATTTGACAATTCATTTTATAACTTTTCTAGATTTTATATAAGATGGAACAAAAAACATAAAATCTGGAAAACCTCTAAGCTTCTTAATATTAGCGGTCATAGAATGAGAAAAATCATAATTAAATGATTGAATTGATAGGTAAAGTCGAGTTTGAAAATGATAAATTGAGCGGTCCTGGGAGAATAATTAACATTGATGAAACAATTTTAAATTATAAATGCAAAAGCCATCGCGGCTGCTCACCAACTAACAAAAAGGATGTTTTAGTAATTGTTGAATGCCATCCTTATGTTATTCGTGTCTTGGTAAAGGTATACATGACAAACAAGCAACCACAATCTTGCCAATGGTTATTGCTAATCTTGTGAATAAATCCACTATTTTTACTCATAAGCATATGAGTTACTTTACTCTAATAGCATTAGTTTAAATCATGGCACAGTGTGTCAAAGGTCTAATTTTGTAAACCCGTATTATGGAATACATACTCAGCATGTAAAGTCCATTAATAACTCTGTTAATCAATAAATTAAAAAAAGAAAAGGAGTTCCAACGAATTTGAGACAAGAATTTTTGAATAAGTTTGTTTGGTTTTTAATAACAAAGAAAGGCGCATTGAAAAAATATTAAATTTAATTATACTTTCATTATTTTTTTGATCAAGTTTTTTTACATGATATTTTGTTTCTAAAAGGTACCAACACTTTATTGTGTCAAATTTTACATTTTTGAAAATTTAGTTGTTTATTATATCAACTCTCCTTTGGTGAGGTCTGTAACAATGTCAATAATTTAAAAATTTCTTTTAATTTATCTAATTTTTACCTTCTTTATTTAAATGTTGATTTAATAATAATATTCTATTCACTTGCAAATTTTTTGAATTTTATAGATTATCATTTTTAACATCCATTAGATTATATTTTTTGAATGTGTCGTTTTTTAGCATGGACTGTTTTAATTCTTTAATGAAATCCTCAATTTAAAAAAAAATGTAAAGTGTAAAATTGTTTTAAAGTTCTGTGACTGCATATTATCATTAGAATAAATTTTTTCAATAATAGCTTGGCGTTTTTGATGAATATAATAAGCTTTGAAAATAAATATTATAGCTTTTTCTTTAGGTAGAATAAAAGAAGTGGTATTAATGTTTATAAAAACTATTTATAAATTAAAATAGTTCCAATCTGTTGGATTTGTGTGTATAATTTAGTATTAAAAGTTCTATGTAATTATTCTTTTGGATCAAGGATTTTGCGTCTCTTCTAAACAAGATCGTTTTCCCCCTAGAAACACTAAAACTTAAAAAATTATTAAATTTGTAACATCTAAAAATAAAAAATTTTTAAAATTTTAAAACATTTGTTTTTTTAATATTACACACGTTTTTAAATTTAAAATTTAAATAAAAATAAATAAAATCACCGAATAATTTATTAATAGTCATTACCAATCAGATCAAAAACAGCATTCAACTGCCTTATTTGAATATTTTGTCTCCACATCTATTCTTGAAGATAAAATTCCAATACTGTTTCTTTAACACCTTTCATGGTTTCCAACTATCCCACTATGATTCAATCTTTTGAGTGTTCGTTCTAGTTTCCGGGTTAACAAAATAATTCATATGGTTTACAGTACGATGTGTATAAGCCAGTGATACCAAAACTTATTTTTACCTGGGCCAAAAAATTAAATTTAGATTATTCGGCGGGCCAAAAATTTTTTTTTTGCTATCATATTAAAAAGTATTAATGCAAATAATACAAAAGATTGAAATTAAGTATAACTTTAATTTATTACTGATTAAATTAAATTTATTTTTAATTCAGTTTTGTATAAAATTAAAGAAAAATATATTATATTTAATTGTGGTGCGATGGATGAGCTTGGATGGTAGATGCCAGTTTTGTAATATTTGGTTCAATTTTTGATGTTGCAATTCTTAAAATGTCTTGCAAATGTTTATCTGCTAGTTTGTTTATGTTGTTCGTTTTAGCTTTTTTCATTTTTGAATAAGTTTGCTCGCATATGTATGAACTGCCAAAAATTGACAACATTTTTGATTCAAATATTTTCAAATTTAGAAAATCTTCCTTCGATAGTCCTTGATAAAACTTTATCAATGTTATTTTAGTGAAACTTACTTTCAAACTATTGGTACTCTGTAATTAGCACAGCTCAAGCTGTACATCTGAAAATGCTTCATCCACGTCAAATGTAAACGAATTTTCAAATAGTGCTATTTTATTTGATATGTTGTCGAAATCCGAAAATCTTTCTTCCATTTTTCTTATCAATATTTTTATCGTATCACTGAATATATTAATTGGAATATTAGCTTTTAATTCACCGGATTTTTTTAATTTATCACAAATTTTGAAATGCTGGAAATTATTCTCAGATATTTGTCGGTGAAATAGTGTTAATGTTGTTGAAAAGCCTTGCACGTTTGAATATAGCTTGCTAACTATTTTCATATTGCCTTGCATTTTATTAATATATTTGCTCATATGATCAACCAAATCCGATAAAAATGCTAGTTTCCACAACCAAACATCATCTTCAAGCTCAGGTATTAAATGATTTTTTTAATTACAAAATGTAATTATTTCTTTTAGTATGTTGAAAAAACGTAATAATACTTTACCTTTACTTAACCATCTAACATCAGCAAAATATATAACATTGTCCCATTCTGCATCAGTTTCATCCAAAAATTTTCTAAATTCTCGATGGTTAAGTTTGTTGTGTCATATAAAATTGACAGTTGCAATAACAGTTTTCATGACATCTTCAAATTTCAATT
>CAKKLC010002245.1:8908-21043 GCA_918559645.1 Ceratonova shasta | reverse complement strand
ACAACATAATAATGATGTTTTCAGAAGTCCGTTATCTTGACAAAAGGCTATGGCCAGCTCCTCTGTTTCCACAAGCTTGTAGAAATCGAAATAATTCAAAACATCTAAAGAAACATTCATTTTTTAATGGGGTTGAAAAAAATATCGATTTAATAAAAATTGTGTATAAGAAGAGTTTTTTTAAATTATTATAATTATATATATATATATATATTATTTATTAAATTAAATTTAATTTAATTTAATCAAATTAATTTTATTATTTTTTTATTTAATTTTATTAAATATTAATTTATTTTAATAATATATTATTTTAAAAAATATGGGGGTAAACGTAGAAATGCCTTTTTTATTTTGAAATTTTACGGCTTTTATTTTTCATCGATACTAATTACGGCTTGTTTTTCGTTGATCCAAAATAAATCAATTTATACACATTATTAATTTTTATATGACATGAAATATTGACAAAAGGTACTATCATATAAGTACATGAATACCTCGATTATCGCGGTTATTGTTGACACAAAAAATACCAAAATAATCAACTCCGAGATAATCTGGATAAATAATGCATGTTAAATGGGTGATCGTTGCCAAGAATTTACAAATATATTAATTAAATTTTGTATATGTATTTAAAAAGGAAAGGTTCATTTAGAAAAACAAGATTATTCTTCAATTTTAATTTACATAAAAGGAGTAAGTATAAAATTATTCTTTCCTGTATAAAAACTAATGTAGATTTGTATGGTAGAATTTTTTTACTTTTTCTTCATATAAAACTTGATAGAAACGGATGAATTTTTCAATTTCATGACTAACTTTTATTGATCGCTCGAGATTAGGATCGCCGTTTAAGATTTTATCTTGAAAGGTTTGAGCAACTTGAAAATTTCGTCCATTTTTTTTAGGATGACTTCCTTCGCTGGTACGCAATTTGTTCGTCATTATCACTCGTTTGATCATCATAAGCACATTCTCACTCTAGGTCAATTAGGTATTCATTAAACAGTTTCCTTATCATGTGACTGAAGCAGGTCCTGAACATCACCTTTATCGATTTCGGTTAGTCCCAGATCAAAGCCAAACTTAGTTATGTCATTGATAACACGGGTAACTTCATCATTAAATCCTTAAAAACCATTTCTACAGTTGCGAATATTCTTTTGCCGCGCCAATATCAGGTTGCTAGATATTACTTTACTTAATGCTTCCTTGACATTCTAAAATGCAATTTTTTATATTGAATGCCTTTCAGAATACTGTCAAAGTCATATTTTCATCTACTGTAGTTATTTTTATTGCTTTGAATAAAGTTCTTTGTAAGTAATATGCCTTAAAGGATGCAATCACACCTTAATTTATTGGCTGGATGATGGAAGTGGTATTAGGTTGTAAATAAATAACTTCTACATTATTGCACAAGTCATTAAGGCTGTTGGATGACTAAATGCATTATCTAATATAAACAAGATTTTAATATCAAGATTCAATGACTTGAAGTACCTTTCAGCTTCAAGATAAAAACAGTTTTCAAGCCAATCCTGAAAACATCGTTTTTGTCATCCAAGCTTTTTTATTGGATCTCATATGAACAGGGAGAAAAATTTTATCCAAACTTCTAATGGGCAAGGATTTTGTGAACGATAAATAAAGAGACGGTTCAACTTTTTACATCCAGAAGCATTGCTACATAGTAAAAGTGTTACACGCTTCTTCGATACCTTGTAGCCAGGACGTGATTTATTATTTTTTACTAAAAATGTTTTAGTGGGCATTTTTTTCCATAACAAGCCTGTTTCGCCAGCATTAAATATCTGATCATCGGTATAGTTTCCTCCTTTAATGATCTGTTGCAATTTAGCAGGAAAGCTAGCTGCTGTTTTTTCATCGGCACTTGCAATTTAGCCTTGTACACGAACACTATAAATGCCTGATCGCTTTTTGAACCGATCAAACAATCCTGAACTTGCAAAAAATGTTTCTTCCATTACTGTTGTGGAACCATTTTCACTTTATAATTTTTTCTTTTTCAAGGTTTCAAACGAATTCAGTGCTTTTATATTTATAGTCATTTGACTAAGAGGAATTCTCTTTTGGTTACAATCTTCTATCCATACTGACAATAGCGTTACCATTTCAATTATAAGATGGCTTGTGTTTCTCGTAGTTTGGGACCCAGATGTGGTCGATCGACTTGGTGCTAGTTGCTTATAGTTTGTAGAATGTTCTTAAATATTGCTAACAGTTGATTCATTTTGACCATACTCTCTTGCAATTTTAGCTTTAGTTAAGCCTGCTTCATACTTATTTATCATGTGCAACTTATCTTCTAAGCTGATCACTCTACGTGTCTTCTTCAAAGCTGCAGACTTGATATCACCCTTGTTTCTTTTAGCATTCATTGTAGGGGTAAATAAGAAGAGAAATAAATATCCACGAGTACTTCAGTAAAATGAGCACAGTTAATAGTGAGTGATGAGCAGACGCCTTCCAAAAAATAACGAAGCACTAGTAGAGGTAGTGCTACCTAGACAGTGTTTACTCCAACTAAAAGTAATGTAGTGGGCTACATCTCGCGTCAGCGATAATCCGAATTTTGAGTGGAGTAATGTGAATTTTTGTATCAAATTATAAACCGCGATAAATCGAGAATCGCAATAATCGAAACCGCGATAATGAAAGTATTCCTATATATAAATAGAAAATTTTATGATCTATAATCAATAATTTTATTTCCTTTATTATTAAAAATATTTTTTAAAAAATCCTCTATCGCATTTTTTTTTCTTTTAAGTGTTTTATTGACTATTTAGGCCTAGTATAAAGTTGGAACCTAATTAATTTCTCACATATTACATATGATTAAAGATTATACATAAAATTTTACTTTCCTGTGTCAATTAAAAAATTAAGATAAAATTATCTATATCATGTACAAACTGATAAGTTAAACAAAATTATGAATAATTAAAAATTGGTATAAAATTAAATGTCCATCTTATTTATAAAAATATCAAAAGGATAACATTTTTAATTATAAGAATTAACAATGGTATAATCAAGTGAGATCAAGTGAGGTCAAGTGAGATCAAGTGAGATCAAGTAAGATCAATATTCTTAATTATTATATCATTCTTGAAACTAATTGTATTACAAATTTCAATGCATTTTTAGTTTTAATTTATAATATTAAATTTTAAGTTAATAGATAAATAACTTAAAATCTTGTGTATACGGAGGGTTTTTAAATATTCAATAATTTTATAGAATTTCAAGTTTTCTGAATATAAATATTTAATTCATATATATCTGTAACAAATTAGATTTAATAATATCAAAATTTTAATTAATAAAATTAAATATACATGTTATGCCGATCTATTTTTGAAACATGAAGGCATCTCACTTGGTATATTTTTATAAAAATAATTTTGATAATTTTTTTTGAAATCATTAATACAAATAATGTTCCAGATATTCTGAGCGGTTTATTATATTTATCAAGAGTATGTAAAAAAGCAAAATTTTGAAAAATAATTCACTCAAAAATTAAAATTTTTTTCTTTTTAATATATACATTGAAAGCTTGGGATAACTTAAATCATAAGAAATATTGGATCAGTTTAGCTGATCAAAATTAATTTGGAAATGGGACCATAAAAATCATTTATTTAAGAAAATTCTTAATTTAACTAAAATCTATTTGGAAATAGGACCATAAAAATCATTTATTTTAGCAAATTCTTTATTCAACTAAAATTTATTTGGAAATAGGACCATAAAAATAATTTGTTTTATATAATTCTTTATTTAAGTAAAATTTATTTGTAAATGAGACCATAAAAATCATTTGTTTTAGCAAAATTCTTAATTTAACTAAAATTTATTTGGAAATGGGACCATAAAAATCATTTGTTTAACAAAATTCTTAATTTAACTAAAATTTATTTGGAAATGGGACTATAAAACAAATTGTTTTAACAAAATTCTTAATTTAACTAAAATTTATTTGGAAATGGGACCATAAAAATCATTTATTTAAGAAAATTCTTAATTTAACTAAAATCTATTTGGAAATAGGACCATAAAAATCAGTTATTTTAGCAAATTCTTTATTAAACTAAAATTTATTTGGAAATAGGACCATAAAAATAATTTGTTTTAGCAAAATTCTTAATTTAACTAAAATTTATTTGGAAATGGGACCAGAATAATAATTTGTTTTATATAATTCTTAATTTAATTTAAATTTATTTGTAAATGAGACCATAAAACATATTTTTTTTACAAAATTCTTAATTTAACTAAAATCTATTTGGAAATGGGACCATAATAATAATTTGTTTTATATAATTCTTAATTTAAGTAAAATTTATTTGTAAATGAGACCATAAAACATATTTTTTTTACAAAATTCTTAATTAAACTAAAATTTATTTGGAAATGGGGCCATAAGAATAATTTGTTTAACAAAATTCTAAATTAAACTAAAATTTATTTCTTGGCGCTTTTTTTTACTAATCAAAATTTTTTTGGAAATGGGACCAGAAAAATAATTCATTTTAGCAAATTCTTAATTTAATTAACAAATTTTTTTGGCGCTTTCTTAAACTGATTAAAATTTAATATGAAATGGAACCATAATAATAATTTGCTTAACAAAATTCTTAATTTAACTAAAATTTATTTGGAAATGGGACCATAATAATAATTTGCTTTACAAAATTCTTAATTTAACTAAAATTTATTTCTTGGCGCTTTTTTTAAGTGATCTCAAATATTTTTGATAAAAAAAGTATTGTTAATTATAATATTTATTCTTTTAAAAATCTTATAAGATAATTTTATTGAATCAATTTTAGCATAAGAAACATACATAAGGTTTTAGAAGATTTTATTTTTTTAATATATTATCAAAGTTTATAAATTAATAGATTTAGGATTTTTAAATAACAAAACTCTTAAAATTTTCATATATTTGTTTAAAAGATCAATAAATATATCCATATTTAATAAAAGTTCCATGATTTTCTTTATATTCTATAAAATGAAAAAAAACATAACCATACTTTTCAATTCTTGGTATAATGACTTTAAAACAAATAAATTCTTTTAAATTATAAATAAATTTTTTTAATATCGTTTTCAACTTGGTATATAAAAACTAATCTTTGATATTTCAATATACATGTAGTATAATAATTGCCTAAGCCTATAATGTGTGTATATTTAAAAAAGGGACATCTCATCTATTTTATTTTAGTAATAAAAACTGTTTTTTATAGTTAATTTGTCAAATATAAGCATCAATAACTTTATAAACCTCAAATCATTCACGTTTTTTTTGTTAATTCTAGTGATTTAGAAACTAATTTTGCTTCATTTTCCTATTAAAATATTTATTATATAATTTTAAAAAGCATTTTATAATTCATCAAAAATATAAAAAGTATATATCTTCTTATAAATAACTTTTTTATTATTACATACTTTTCCTAAAATATCTTTTGCTAGATAAGGTTTAAATTTTAAACAATTACAGATAAAACATAAGTTGTATATTTTAAAATATATTAAGTGTTTTTAGACTTAAATATTAGTTAAGGAATATCCGCATAGTACTTAAAAAAACTATATTACATTTTTGATTTTATGGATATTATTTTTTTTATTAAAAGTTAATTTTTGCAACAATAATTACATAAAAAATATATAATTGATTGTTTAAGTTTTAAAACTAAAATTATAGTATATTTCTAGATTATATATATTTCAAACAAAGCATACAACAATAAACTTATAGAATCTACAATTCGTTTAATATATGCCATTGAAAAACCAAGATTATATCATTGCTCGTTAAAAATAGTAATCGATAAGATTCAAATGCTATTTCTTATTGGTTTTAAGTTATATAAAACAATTTTAAAATAACCATACAGTATATAATTTTTATACATATATATTTCTTTCTTTCTTCTAAATATAGAAATTTATGGATATAATTGTACTTAAATACCAATACAAAAGTTGTAATATAGTTATTAACCTCTATTGCTACTTATATATATCTGCTTAACAAAAATAAGATAATTTAGTCTAAAATTTATATATGCTTTTCTAAAATTCTTATGCTGAAACCAAAAAAAAATATTTATAATATAAAAATTAATTAAAATACATTTGATTCTTTTTTTTTATAAATATGGACCATCTTTATATTTTTATATCAAGAATATACTTTTCTTTGTATTTTGTTATCAATTTTTCTTTTATAAATTTTGTTATAGCTCCCAAAAATCTTCCATTTTATTTATATGATAACCCTATTAACCATCTATAACAGTAAAAAAAAATCCTTAATTATTAACAATCTTTATTTTTATAAAAAAAACATTTCCTATATTAATATTTTCTAATAAATAATCAAAATTCATCAATCTTGACTAACAATACCCGAATACGATTTTTCCATACACACAATTTTGTTATTAGTAAAATTTCAATCTGGGTTTGCTAATCTTTATAAGAAATGTAAATATTTTTGATTTTAAGATATAAAATACTAAATCTTAAGTAAAATAATATAAGTTCCTTATAAGAATTTCATTTATTATATTTATATACTTTTCTTAAATTTGAAACATCTCAAAAAATATTCATGCATTTCAGATTATATTTTACCAAGTTTTTTAAGCAAAAAAAGCAACAAATTTTTCTAAAAATAGAATTATTTGTAGATTTAAAAAATTTTTAGTTTAAAATTAAATTTTCTTCATTCGTAGAATTCGATCAAGCCTGTATTTCCATTTTCTAAATTTATAATTAACTGCCAGTTTTAAAAATCAAAAAAATAATATGTTCTAAAAGTTTTTTATGTAAAATATTTAGCTATTTTTATTCTGTAAAAATCTTTTTTGTCAAAATTAACGTTTAGTCATTAATCTATTATCAAACTTTAATTTTGTCGTAATAAAATATATAGATCCATGTTTTTTTATTCTAACTGAATTTATATCAAATATATAAATTCAAGGATTTTCTCTTGTAGCCAGTATGAATGTTAAAGTTCTTTTATTTAAATTCTTAATAAAATAGTTACTTGCGATAGAATCATTTAAAGTAAATATGATCTATGTAAATTTAAATATTAATTTTATACCTGAGGTTTCAAATCTTTCTCACAAGTTCTGTAGAAATAAAGGTCAATATTGGTTCAGTTTGAATTACCATAGAGCTGATTTATAAACTTGCTGCTTCTTTAATCTTTTATTAATTGTTAATAGTTGCCATTACTTAAAATCAAGAAGATAGCCTTTTATATATTTATTAATAAGGTAATGTTTTCTATTAAGTTTTTGGAATTGTAAATAATGGTATATTGAAGAAAACCTTAATTATCGTTTTAATTATTTAAATATCACAACTGGCTTGTTTGTTATTCTCTACCAAAAATTATTGCTTTATTTATAATTAAATCATCTGTTGCATGTTTTTCCACAGCTTTTTACATAAAGTTTTTTATTTATGGATAAAGATCTTACAGGGTTTTTAATCAGATTCGTGCATTCACATTTCAAATTCGTACAAAAAAAATTAACAAATTTATTTAAGTGGCAATCCTTTATATGCTCTTCACAATTATCTTTTCATTAGCCTTTAAAACCCATCACAATATTTATATAATATGTTTTTAAATCCATATTCCATAGCATTAAATAATTCAATTTTATTCAAACAATTTGCCCTTTTTACATCATTTTTCCTTTTACTTAATATGGTCTTGATTGGATTTAGAGAGGGCGAGTATGTTGTTAAATAGAGTTATTGGTGCATGTTTTCCTCAAATAAATTTTTGATAGATTGACAATTATGAAAAGCATCATTTTACATTAAAAATACACAATTTTAAACTTTTTTGTTAAGTTTTACAAAAATTGCCATTAGATAGGTAATAAATTTTTCTTCGTTGAAAGCGAAGCTAATTATATTTTTATAATCATTTCGTTTTTAATTCATTTCATAACAAACAAACAAAATTCCTTGTTCCAAGCGCTGGAACAGTAATAGTTGTGTATTTTCAACAGGCGCTCTTCCAAATTTTGTTCTTTTTCTTACTGATAATCCTACTTCATTAAGAAAAATAATTTTTTCAAGAGGATAATTTTCTTCTATTTCAATGTAATTTCTAGCAAAAAGAAGTCTTTTGCTTATTAAAATTTCCTTATTCCTAAAATCAGAAACTTTCTTTAAGCATTTTTAGTGAATAGTGTATGTTTTTTAGGTGATTAAAAATCGTTGTTTTACAAACATGCATATTGAATTTGCTCAAAATAGATTGTGAAATTTTTTTTAGAGAGACAGTGCAATAATAATCTACCAAACTTCTTATTTCCTCCTTTATTTCATCCGTTATTTTTTGATTCCTGGAACTTTCTCTGGTATGTTAATGACAATTACCATTATGCAAGTATCCTTTGTAAATACTACTTATTGTTGTTTTTGGAATATTTTCATAATTAGAAACGAAAGGTAATGATAATATACTTTTCAATTTGATTACAATTCTTTGTCTATCTTTTAAAATTATTTTATAGAAGGTCTCATATTTCGACTGTTTTCTGTTGTGTTTGCATTTTCCTCAATGTTTTCATTTAGAATAGTTTTTTTGTACGTATTCGAAATGGGAATGTACAAATTAACTGTAAAAGCCTATAATTAAATAAAATTATTACAAATATAAATATAGTTAAAGAATATTATTAAAGTGCTTTCGGAACATACTCGGATCGCAAGGGTATTTTTAGGAATATTTTGATTTATAATCTTGCTAAACGTTTTAAATATGTTTTTTTATTGTTAATTCTTATATTTTAAGATTTAATGGAAACATTTTCATACCACGACGGAACTTTTTAGAATTTAAATATTATAATTCGGATTTAAAAATAAAAAAATATTTAAAAATATTTTCCCAAAATGACCAGCTACAAAGAAATTTTGGAAGACAATAACTTGGAATCAAATACAGCTGAAACATCTAAAAAACACATCTGATAATGTTAGAATACAGAGAAAATACAATAAAATATAAAATGAAAGAAGAGAAAGAATAAAACTAGCACATCTTGAAGGCAACACAAACAAATCAATAGCAGACTATGAAAAACTATCTAAACAAACGATTTGGTCAATTATATGTTTATTTTATAAAAACGGGTTATTACTGATGAATAAATTGCAGGTTGCCTGAGACGTAAAAAGTGACACTTAAAATATGGGATGCGATAAGAACACAAGTGAATTCTGATTGTACAATTTCATTGAAAAAGATTGTACAAAATATTGAAGAAGAATATAGCTTGCATTTTGGAATCATTACAATATATGATGCATTAAAAAGTCTGCACTACTCTCTAAAGTTGATGCATCCTGTGCTAGATGGAAGAAATGATTTGAACAATATTAGGTCAAGAAAAATGTGCTTAAACTTTTATGATTCTTCAAGAAGTGTAGCCAGAACGCAATTTTTTCTTCATTTAAAAGATGGGGTTTATTCTGAGCATGAAGATATAGAAGGGCCGTTCTTTAATTGGACTACCTGCTTATGTAACTGTAAAAATATTAGTTCTAGAAATTCATCAGTATGTTTCTCCTATAATTGACAAGGTGTTAATTTTTCCCAAGTAAATTATCCATATAATTCAAATACTTTTCTCGGTTATATCACTAATTTGTTTTAGCATGTATCAGGATTGAATCTTGGATTTTATGTTGTAATTATGTACAACGTAAGATTCCATAAGTGTGAAGAGGTAAGAAGTGCTTTTAAAAAAAACGGACATAAAATTGAGTTTTTTCCTCAGTACTCACTCTTTTTAAACCCATATAGAAAACATGTTTGAAAAGTGGAGAAACACAATAAAAAGAATTAGATGCACGAAACAAGTAGAACTGATTTTTACAATCAGTAACTGTATCAATCAAATAACAATTCAAGAGTGCGTTGGGTGGTGAAGAAATATGAAAAGGTATACTCGAAAATCCCTAAACTTTTTGCAAATAACAGATTAATAAAATAATGTTTATTCGTATGTTTTTAATAAAAATTGAATCTTTATTGTTCTTTCTAATTTTAGAGAAAAGTATTATAAAACATTAAATTTATTATTTTTACTTTTCAAACCAAAAATTTCTTTAATAAATCTTAATCTCCAAATTAAAATCCTAAAATGTTCCCTCATACTCCGAAATTGTTTCAAACAAATCTGAAAATATAAGAATTAAGAATCTAAAAAATTATTTAAAAATTTGAGTTCGATTATATATCAAAATTTGCTAAAAAATACGGTGCGGTCCGAATATGATGCAAAAACACAGTAGATATACTTTTAAAGTATGGTACTTTTCTAAGCCCTCTATAATATGAATGCCTGGTTTGCATGTGTAATTATTGCAATAAAATCTTATTTCTAGTTTTTCCCTTGAAACCTTTCGATTTGAGAATACTATACAGTCTTTTTTAGTTCAACTACATATAATGTGGAGCTTACAATCTAATCACTGCAAACTCTGTTCAATATAAGCTGGTCTGCAGCTTTTTCCAACATATTAAAGTCATCTACCAACTGGTCAACCAATTTTTTTATAAATACGTAATGTGAAAGTGCTTTTTCGTTTTTATTTTTGAGTGGATTTATATAGAATTTACGAATTAATAGCACATACTTCAAGGTCGCAGGAGAAGAGCTTTGGCAACTATTTAAGGAATTTTTTTACAAAAAAGTATTTGTCTATATAGTAATTTCCCGGATCAACACCATCTATATTTTTTGTATAGTTCAACACTACTTCAGGATTCTGGGTTGTAATAGGTTCATTATATTGTAATATTCTATGGACACACATAATTTCTGCATATATCGCAAGTAATAAGAATATTTACACCCTTTTTGCCCTTCCATGAAAGGAGTAAAGTATTATTTTTTTTTCAAACTACTATGTTTGCTTTTGAAAATTAAATTTTTTTTTATAGGAAGCACATTTTTTCTAATTATGGCTAATAAATCAGTTAAGTAACAATTCATTTTCATTATTTCATTTGTGAAAGGTTCACTGGTATAATAGTGTTCTGTATAAAAAGGTATCCTTTTGCACAGCCAACGATATCAAAAAGTTTCTTTAATAAATACAAAGGAATGCGAGTAGTTACGGGAGATAAAATACAACAAGATTGTCTAAAGTTATACTGCCATAATATGGGATAATTGTAGAAATTTACCCTGTTTTCGAGTAAACAAGTACATATATTCTTATAACCTACATTGTTGGGTTTTTGGGATTGTAGCTAAATAAACCTACTCTCACTTAAATTTCACAACATACTCATTAACGGAAATAACTTTATAAGGTACAAAATACTATAGGAACTTTCAGTCAATATATTCTAAAAATTGCTTAATTTTTGAAATCGAATTCCTAATGTTCTCATAACCGTCATAGTTTTCTTTCAATAAGATCATCAAAAATATACTTCAAGAATCTATTTTTATAGAATGATATCATAATATTCTTCCTGATTGAGCAATATTCTTTAATGTTAACTAAAGACATTGTTCCCATATTGAAAATTATTCCAATTTAGGCAAAAATTTATTTACTTTCTACATCGTTACACGTTTTCCAAATAGATTCCTTTGAAAAAGATTCCACCGCTTATTTTTTTCTGATTAACATTGTTTGACATATTTATTATACTATCTACCAAATCATTTTTGAAAATAATTTGAAAAACTCTATAGGCTTTTTGATGTGAGCTTGAACATGACTATCTGGGACCCTCAAAAAAGTATTGAATGGTATTGGAGGTAGAAATTAATCATCTTCTGTAATATCCTTACATTTTGTACTCTCATTAGCAGTATTATATTCTTTATTTTCATCAAAAGAAATATATCATTCAAACTCTTCCTCGCTACTGCTATCATTGGAATCATAGTGTATTATTCTTTCAGATTTTCCTGCCATATTTTACGGTTTTAAATAAAATATAATAAACTAAAGTGTGTTCGCTCTCTTGAAAAATCAAAACAAGACTGAATTTTCATTTGAATAACACAAAAGTGAGGG
>CAKKLC010002240.1:7608-30915 GCA_918559645.1 Ceratonova shasta | reverse complement strand
AATTTGGAAGTCTGCTTTTGAATATCCAAGGTTACAAGAGCTAGCACGAGATATTTTAGTGCTTTACGGTAGTACATACGTTTGTGAGGCTGAATTTTCCAATATGAACTATATTAAAAATAAATTTAGGACACGCCTAACAAATAAAAGCCTGGAAGCTGGTGTTAGATTGATGGTATCCACGTTAGAACCCGATTTTAAACAATTGGCTTCAGATAATCAAGAGCAAGGCAGTCATTGATAAAATCTTAAATTTATATATTAATGATATGATTTTTAAATAAATTTCTCTTTTTTAAAAAAATATTATACACAATAAAAAAATTTTTCAATATTTTACTTCTTTCTGTTTTTGGAAAGATATTTTTGGCCTTCATTGCTCAAAAGGTTGGACACCCCTGATTTAGAGGGAAAAAATGCCGAAATTTTCCGACGGAAATGATGGCAAATTACCAAATCGGTTAATTAAAATTTTAAAAATTTTTATTTTAATAAAAGCTAGTTATTATACATTTGTTAAACAGTCTAGTTATGGTGATTGAAACCAACTGGTTATTTTATTAAAGGTATAATTTTGTTCTGATTTTGCGCTCAGTACTTGTAAATTAATGACAACAAAATTATTTTAATATATCAATTGTTGATTTTCTTAAGTTAACCAATAAACATTATGTAGAATTCTCTAATGCTTTGATAAATTTTTATTCAAAATATACTAAAGAAATAAATATTGATTGAAAAATAAGTTTTTAATTTTCCCTCCAAAATTTCCCGCATTTTTTTACTCTAAAATTTTACTTTAATCACAGCCAAATTAACATAAATTAAAAAAAACTTTTCAATAAGATTAAATAATTCCGTTTTTCAAGATAACTAATAATAAAATACAAAGAAATCTTAACTTATAACCAGATTTTATGAAAAAAAAATTTACAAAAATGATTTTATTATAATCATAAATCTATATGAACCCACATTTAATGAAATAAAAAAGATATAAATGTTTATACATATTATATCAGGTAATACAGTCAAATAAGAAAATTTAAAAAAAACATGATGCCAAATAATTTTGAAAAAGCTATTTAATTAATTAAACAATATTGGATTTTATGATTTGTTAATTTTTTGTTATAATTTTTATTAAGTCTCTCAAAAACATAATCTAATACCTTTTTATATTTGACAATTCCATTTTCAAGATTAGAAAAAATCAAGATATTGATTTCAACATAGATATGATCAATATATTGATTTCACAACTGATGGAGAAATATAATTTTCAAGCGTACTTAAATGATAGGAATCATAAAGACTTACATGTTAATAAATATAAAAATATAATTAGTCATTAATATGAAGTAGCAAAAAATAAAAATTACCCATAATTATCAAAGTTTTCATCATTCTATTTAATTTAATACTTATGTTAATGTCATCGCTATGTTTTGTTGCACTAAAAATAGTATAAATTTATTTTATTAATTAATTTTCACTTACCTTCATAACTTAATGGTGAAATATTTATTCTTCCATTATAAAATCATTTTTATAAGGTTACATAGTGTTAACATAAATATAATATCTATCAAGCAATTGAAAAATCATATTATCATCTTTGGATTTTTGTTTTATAGTTAAAATTTTGCTATGAAATTTTGTGAACTTTTATTCATCACATACTTTTTATTAGTAAAAAAATATATTTTTATAATAATATGTTTTATAAATTGTTTCATCTCTGCACAAAATTCCTAATGTTTCGTAATATAATAAACTATTTTATTATAATAAATTTTACATTTCATTCGCTATCATTGATGAAATATTCCTCTTTGCCGCATATTTTTCAACCGATAATTTACCGTATTCATTCAACTAACTATATTTTTGAACATACAATTCCCTCAATTTCCTTTCTCATTTCTTCAAAATTTATTATAGTTAAACACTTCACTCCACTTTCAAAACACGTAAAAATAATTCCAGGTTCCATCAAAATTGCAGCTTTGATACATTTTAAAAACCTCTCTGGTGATATCAACTATTGCGTTTAAAAATTAATACTTTTATTCTACAAATGCATGCGTACGCATCAGTTAATGATATAATGCCGTTACGCATCGTTATTATATTTTTTAAAATCAAAATAAATTCTTCAGCCTTAAAAATATTCCAAATTTTTAAATCAGTCGATTCAACTTTATTAGAATTTTCTGAAGATTTTAATCCTAGTTTAATCAGCGTAGAACGAAATTGATCCACCTAAATATTTCTATTGTTTTACCTCATCTAAATGATCATAATTGTATTTTGAGCATAATCTTTTCATTGTTTTCAGAATCTGATCAGTCTAAAAGTGATTAAATATAAACTTGGTCCATTATTGAATGTAGGTCATCTCCAAAAGCCTAGAAAAAGTAAAATTTGATTTACACTTTCAACTACCATATTATCAAACTTAACTTGTTCATTTTTTGATGTTAAAATTCCATCAATCCCTACTCCCGGATTCTCAAAATTAATTCTGATATTGGTTTTAGCTCCTAACCAAATTTCTTTAAAAATGATGAAATTCTAAAAGTAAATATTATGATACCCCATAAGATAACTCCGAATTGTTTTCAAGTAACACCTTGACGTTAAATTGGTTTCCTAAAAACTTGATATTCAAACTAAAAATCCAAATCTTGTACCCATCAAACTCTATATTGTCGACACTATCAAAAAGAAAGTGAAAAACTAAATTTCTTCCAAGATCATAAATGTAAAATCCAACCTTGCCAATCACAAAATAAACAGAGGAATAAACATTCTTTCAACTCTAAATAATTTACCTCAAGATTATTTTCATAAACAACAATGTCACAGCTGTCAAATTGTAATACAGCACCTTCAAACATTTAAATCATGCGCAAAAAAATAAAAATCTATTATTTACCAAATATGGCGTCAAGCTGTCCATTGGTGATAGGTTTAATATCACTTTTTAGTACTTTTTTCTTCATGGTAATTTTAAAATTAAGGGACCTCTTCATCTAATTATAAAATGAAAAAAACCTTTTCAAAAATAATTTCTGCTGTAGCGTCGTCTATTGCTTCGAAAGACATGATCATCTTGCCAGGAGTTATTCGAACTTGGTAACAACATAGATTCCCTCGACCTTGACCAAGCGTAACACCAATCGGTTTCCGAGTTCTTGGAACATCGGCGGGCAAGCTTAGAAATACTTTTTTACCCGAAAGGGGTACAATAATATTTCTAAGTATGTTTTCAATCATCGATTCATCTACATCTTTGTGTTGCATCCCATAAACATTGTAGAGGTATTTATCTTTCAGGGTAAAAAAACATAAAGGATGAACGTCCTTTCTTTTATCTAAATTGGGGTATACTTCTGCTAATATATGATGTTTTATACGAATCATTCTCATATTTCTAAATAACTTTTAAATTAAAAATTTTCCCACCAACTTATTCAACATCTCATTTAACGTGCAATAAAAATATTAAAAAATTAATCGAAATCATTCTGAAAAAAAATATTTTTAATAAAAAAATATAAATAGCGAGACTATTTTTTATTATATTTAAATTAGTTATATTATTAAAATATGGACATTCGTTAATCTTCGTATACAATTTAATATGAAATAATTAAGAATTTGCCAAAATCACATTATAATGATTGATGTAATATTTAAGAGAAAATTATAAACATCTAATATATATTAAATAATTTTATCTTAGTACTTAAATATTTTTCATTTAGTGTTTTTGTAATTATGTATTGGAAATTAATTATTAAAAAATTGCTAGAAATTAGTATTCGAAAAAGTTAAAGGATCAAGTGAAGAATTTCCTCCTACAGTTCATAAGTTAACATATTCCCAGGCCCTAAAATTAAATATTTAATAAAAAATGTATAAAACATTATTGAAATCCTTAATTTATTAGTAGGACAACCAAGTTGCAAAAAATTGACATTTTAGCAAGTTTCTGCAACTTTTGCAACATTCTTTTTGCATCTTCAATGAGTAAAAATTCAAAATTCAAAGTTAAATACGTTTTTATACTTCAATGTATAAAAATGAATTTTGTATCGGGCCAGATAACTCGTTATTTTGTTCTCTATGCTTATGTAAAGTTGATTTTAATCGCAAATCTTTTGTTGAAATATAAAAAGAGCAAAAAACACACAGAAAATATTCTTATGCTTGCAGAAAAGTCTATTTAAAAACAGACTTTTCTGAGTGATCCAAATGTAGAATTCAATTTAAAATTAGTTGACGCACAGTTATCAGCAGACATCCCATTTTCTAAATTTTGAAACAAGAAATATATTGAATTGTATAGTCAAATGTGATATGAACTTCCATAAGAGTCAACAACGGAAAAATTGGTTTAAAAGCTCTATGAGTCTAAGCTGAAATTACTTGAAGAATTATTTTGTAATTAAATTTTTATTTATTATATTTGATGAATTAGAAATTAAAAGTAAAAAATACTCTTGTTGGATTTTGCAGTTCATTACAGAGAATTTTTTTAATAATTTTAAAAGAAATAGACGAAAATGTCACTTCTTCGATAGTCAATAAAGGGATTTTAAATTCTCTTAATAAAATAGATGTTTCATTAGATAATGTGTAATTTTTGATTTCTGATTCTGCAACTTATATGTCAAAGGCGGTTGTTGATTTGAAATTAATTTATCTAAATATTTTTCATTTAAAATGCTTAGCACATCTAGTTCATACTTATGAAATGACTATAAAAAAACATTTTCCTTATGTTAATGATTTAATTACATCAGTTAAATTTATTACTTTTAAAAATAAAGGAATTCAATCAAATTTTAATGAAATAAGAAACCACCAGCTGTTATAATTAACAGATGGTCAAGTTGGTTAAAAGCGATAGTGTATTATGCTGAACATCTTTCTTTAGTAAAATAAATTATTGATTAGTGTGAACCAGAAGGTATTTTAATGGAAAAAGCAAATATTTCAAAATTAATCTTCTTTAACATACAAATTAGTTCACATCAAAGAATGTTATGAAAATTTAATCTAAATTTTTGAGAAATTTGAAAATTCCTTTTACAATATAAAGACTCTTATGATGATCCGAGCAATCTTGATTTAAAATCAGAATCTGCCAGCATCCAAAATTATCTTAAAAAAAACTAGAAAGCAACGATATAAAAACTTTGGCTTTGATGAATAATCCAAAAATAAGTAATTTTAGATATTTGAACTTAATAAATTGCCCTTAAACATCTTTATCAGTCGAAAGAAATTTTTCAATGTTAAAAAACTTGTTGCAAAAGATAGAAATTTCATTAAAAGGGAAATTTCGTAAAATATTATTTTTTCTATTATAATTCTAAATTGAATTATACGAATATTTTTAATGATTCGAATTCTTATAAAAAAAATAGTAACAAAAATATTAACAAAAATGATAATTAAAATAATTATCTTATTGCTTTCTATATTCTTAACTTTTTTGAAAATATTTTTAAATTTATACAAAAAAATTATTAACTTATTTAATATCGTTTTTTTATGTTTAATTGTTTTTACAATCTTTCATGATTTTTTTTAATAATTTTTTTCCTTTTTAATCTAATTTTAAATTATTTATTTTTTGCAACTTTTAGGTTGTTTTAATGTCAAAGTGATTTCTTATAAGATGGATTGTTTTTTCAAATCGATCCCCAAATACAACATAACTTCAAATTTAGTCCCAAGAATAAGACTGTTATAAACTCTTTTTAATACCTTTCATTTCTTTTTCTCTTTGTTATTGTTTGGCCCAATACGACTGAACATGTTGAGTATGTACTGTGGTTATAGGCTGAACATAGTGGAACGAGTGTTTAAGTTTCAAATGGATCAAATTAAAATCAATCGATATATTATTGTAGTCAGACCATTCATCACTGTGAATTACGATGCCTGGTAAACATATCTTTCTTATGATTTGCATGAGTGTTGCAGCTTAAATATTTCGAAAAATAGTATTATATCCTCTTGCTGGAGTTAAACTTGTGTCCTCTAACCCGAATACACATATCTGGATATCAAAAGCTCTTCCTTATGGTTTTAGGGTTTGTTACAAAATAAACTTTTATCAAATTGAACTCTTACACCGTCACCGCCTAAACTTATTAAGTTTTGAATAAAATATTTTTCACATAACTTTCCATATGAAGGATAAAATTTTATACAAGTATTTTTCGACAGAATTAATTCCTTCCTAGCCTCATAAATTCGCTCCTCCTTCAAAAACCTGTAAATTAATTCAAAGAGGGTTTTTAATTATAAATTAGAATTATGAAAAACACTCTCAAAACGTATGCTCCTGGTTGTTTATTATTTTATTGCAAACATATAATCTCATTTGAAAATAACAAAACAAATAACGTAGAGTGTTTTTAAGAAGCCTATTCTAAATGGAGAAATTCCTTATATCGATGTTTTAAGATGCTAGAAAGGTTTCCAAAATGTCCTAATATTCAGTTGGGATTGGTTAAAGTTTTTATTTTTAATTATACACTTGATCCAAGGTAACTTAATTCATATGAAAATTAAGTATCTTTGTAAAAATTTACTATAAGAGGTTTAGGTTAACAAAAAAAAATATTTTAATTTTAATAGAAACATTTATATTCTTATAAGGTTAGGAAAGAAAAAAATTGAATTTTTTAAATTAAAATACAATAGGATCTTTTTTGCAAAAGATAAAATAAATTGATGTCAAATAACAGTATAATATAGAAGTAATTAGGTTATCGATTGATCCATTTAACTTTATAGGGTCAAAAATATTTCTTTGATTATAAAGTTTATTAGTCTACAATTAAGATACGATAGATATCCTAATTCAAAATTTTGACAGAAAAAGTTTTTTTAAAATCAAAATATTTTGCTCTTATTGATTTGTATAAATTATATACACCCTTTAGAATAAATATTATCAGATGTGTTAATATTTGCTACACTTAGGATTGTAGGTTCTATAGAAAAACTATCTCAATATACAAGAGTTGATTTTTATCAATTTCTAAAATTAATTTATTTTCGTTTCTCAGATTTCTGGTACAATAATTCAAAGCAGAAACAGTTATTAATAATCTTTTAAATACATCTATAATTAAACTAACAATTATAGGTATTTATTAAAAATAATGTATTCTATATGACAAGACTAGCAAAGAAATACTATTGAATTAGCGGTTAATATTAAAATATACAAAATAGATCAAATTCTATTTTCTCATAAGCCAGAAATTACCAAGTAAGAACTCCTGCTACTAAAATGTAGCTTAATGACTTTTTAAACACTAGTTTTATTCCAGTTATAGTCTATGTATGCAAATTATAAACAAAGGAGTGCAAATATGGTATTAATTATTGCATTAAAGAAATTAAGGAATATCATACATATATATGAATTAAGGGTTTATAAATTACAAATATAAACTATTAATTTTACACTTTTAATTGGTATCTATTTTTGTTAAGCCCATGATAAGTGTTTACAACTAAATATTTAATTATTTTTCAATGATATTTAAAATAAAAGGCATCACAAAAGAAACCCTAAATAATTACATATATCAGTTCTTATGGAGAGAAAAATTAAGAGATAATCCATTTAAGAGACTGTAATTTATTTAAAACTGTTTCCAAAAAAGATTTTTTATACTTGAGCCAAATTATCTAATATACTACTAGATTTAATATAATTATTAATCAATGATAATATAAGAAATATTTGGTATGAAAAATTTAAAAAAAATATTTTTAGCTGATCATAAAATTGACCATTGCTAATAAAAATTAGCAGAAATTTTCGGTATGAACTTTATATAAATATGTTATTTTTTTTAGTAAAACAAAACAATAGAATGACGATACATCAACAATTAGATTTTAGTTATAGGATATGTCTACCAAATATATTATTATTAAAAAATGTGATAAAGTAAATTTATAATTTACACTTACCCTAAAATTTGGTATATAAGCGGCATTTTGTATAAGCCACATCAGTAATTTAAAATATAATGCCACTTTTTTATCGTAGAATCCGTGGCTAATATACAATATTTTAGGGTATATTACAAATATTATCATATTCTATTGATTTTGGTTGATTTTATTTTTAGTTTTTTCGGTTAGATTTATATAAATTTTTACATATCAAAAATACTCTTAAAATAATTCAAATCTAAAATATTTTATACCAGTGATGTAGAGCCAAATGTGGTCCGAGGGCCAGGTCTAATAAAACTATTTTAATAGTAGCAGAAAAATATTTACTATTAAGAATATTTTATCAGTAAAATCTGAGAATTTAGTTTGATTTTGAAGTAAATTTTCCATATTTTTCTTTACTAAGGTGTTCTTAACCCCAATCCCACAAAAAAACAAAGGCCGCCTAATTAATGCAATTTTTTGTCATATTAAAGAATATTATACGCGGTAATAACCATAAAAAGTGAAAATTTTTTTATTTTATTCTTTTTGTGACTTTAAATTCTCAACAAGATAATTTATGTCTCCTGAAATCTCAAATATTGCTAATCTCAACGAACTTTCAAGATGATGATCAGTCATCCTGAATCTTTGTACTAATTTAACGTATTTCATCCTGGAGAATAGATGTTCACACTTTTATGTGCTTCCAATCAAAACTAATCGCCATTGAACAAATTTCGACAGATTTAGAAATTCGCTTGTTGGAAAATTTTGCTAGTAAAAATCAAAGATTTTTGCGGTTTTTGCTTTCTTCTATAAATCTATTCTCAACTGTAAATCTTTTAGTTTCATATAAATTTGATGTGGAGCAGTTGAAGCATTAACATCTAATGATGAAGAAAAAATATCTAATCCAATTTTTTGGAATCGAAAATCTATAAATCTGATGTAAAATTCTTTATGTTAAAATTCTAACTCTTTGGCAAATTCGTGATAATTTGATATATTTTTTAAAAAGCTTTAAAAGAGTTGGAAAATGATATGGATTCTTTTAATGTAGTTGTGATTGCCACAGATTAAGTTTGTACAGAAATGACAATATACGTCCATTAAGATCTTAAACAAGTTGATTTTACGTCTATAATTAAGTTTTTTCAACTTTTTTGTAACATATATTAATAAGGCTAAATCAGCAACCCATTTTTTAACTGGAACTTTATTCTGCTTTGAGCTCATAAAAATAAAAAAACATCTTCTCTCATATACTAAAAGCGCTTAAGAATTTTTTCTTTACTTAGCCAGCTCACTTCACAATAATAGCTGAAATTTTCAAATGTTTGAATTAAGTTTTACTAGAAATTTTTAAAACTGCCTGTGAAACAATGGTTTCGATTTGATGAAGTTAATGCAGCATACAACAACCTTAATGACACGATCGAATTTTATTGATTTTGCTTATGTATAATGCACTGGAAAGAGCCAAATGCCTCAATATTGCCCTTGCTCTTTTATATATGCTTTTACTTAGCCAACAACTCAATTTACGTTCTCAATTATAAATGGTGCACCCTCGGTAGATATTCCATATAATTTTAACGAATCAAGTTTAAACCTTTCAAAAACACTTTTTATTTCATTAAAGATATCTTGACGTTAGGTAGTATTATTTATAGAACACAGTGCTAGCAGCTCTTAGGTACATTGAAAACTAGAATCAACGCCTCGAACGAAGATTGCTAATTGGGATGTATCCGTTATGTAGGTAATTTTGTCGATTCCTATTGATTAGGCCGAAAATTTTGAAGTCTTCTCTTAAATTAACACCTTAACATTCTTAGCCGTTTGATCTATTCTTGTTGCAATTGTCTAACGAAAAAGACTGATTTTTGTGGACGAAGTGTTTTTCACCCCCAGAAACGTACTAAGTATTTTTCACCCCCCGGTTACAAAATATTAAATAATATAAAAATAAATCAAGATAAATAAATTAAAATAAATTTTTTTATAAGTAATTTACAATTAAACGACCAAAAAAAAATCCTTTAAAATATATATCATGTTAATTAGAAATAAAACAAAAAAAGTAACAACAAATCAGAATAGGCTCTTTTCTAACAAAAAACATGTTTTTAAGCAAATAAAAACTACAGGACTCATAATAAAAAAATGTGAAGTAAAAAAATACACCAATCAGCTGTTCATATTTTAATTTATTTCAACAATTTATCAAAAATATTATTTTTAAAATGTTTGAAGAATAATAACTTGCTCAAAAAATATTTTCTGGAATTTTTTTTACACCCAATGACATTTTTATTTTGTACTTAAGTTTGTTGATAAATGATTCAGCATTTTGGGTGTGAAAACCAGTTTGAGGATCAACAAAATTATACTTATGTACAACTGTTGCATGATAAAAATTACATTCTTGATTTATTCGGCTGTAGGAACGCCACTCATCTGTATAAATGGTTGAATTTGGCCTTACTACCCTATTTATCACAAAAAGAAGGGATTCATCCGTCCTATCTTCGACTATTTCAACAAAGCCTTTTGCGGGCGAGAAGCTCGTGTCAACTTTGTCAAATGACCCAACATGTAGATTCTGGAGCTCTTCTTCGATGTGACTTTACATAAAAATTCAGCTTGGTCTCATCGGCTTGAATTATAATGCATGGGCCTCCAAGATGTATAGAATGATCTTCAAAGTATATTTTGATTTTTTAATCAGTTTTTTTCTTAAATCGTATAGGAAAGCCTTGTACAACCTATCGGTCTGATTATATTTATTTGTCTTGGTAATGTTGAATAATACCAAATAGATTGTAATATATCTCGAATAGGTAGACGAAATGTTTCAAAAAACTTTTCTTGTGGATAGTTTTGGTGGTTTGATAATGAAAAAATTGATAATTACCACATCTTTAATTGTAGCCTTCTGGATTACCTTTTGATTTTTTAAGGCCCATACTTACACCACTATGGTTGCACAAACATAAATAATTGATTAATTGCTTGTTAAAAAGCCATGTTACAAAATCTGAATCCGTCGCCCCACTAAAAAATAATATCATTTTAGAAGTCACGGTAGAGGTGATCAAAGAATATTAGAATTTGTATATATCTTTTATTTTTTTCTTAATTAACCTTTATCTAAAAAAAAATAAAAATCGTTTTTAATCCTTTGAATGCAACCTTACTCCCAGTTTAATTTTTAATTATAATAATATTAGCTGTTTTTTAATGTCTTAATATTTTTATTTTTTTTTATATTTAAAAAAATAAATAAATTTTTTTTCTATATCTTTAGATTTTTCTAGGCATAATATGTCAATTATGTGGCAAAGACATTCTTTGATTAGATCTCCATCCGAAAAGAGCTTTCCGTGCTTAGCAATCTTTTGTACTACTAAAAAACTGACCCTAATAATGTTAACATTTTTTTCACTCTTGTTTTTGATAAATGATTATTGCTTATTTATAGACCATTAAATTCTCTAATTTGTTATTTCTTTCCTCCGCCTATATTTGGTGTAGTTCGCGTGTATAGTCGAAAAATGTCTCTCGAGATTGTGTTCTTATAAACGGATATTTCAGCCAGGCAAATCAAACAGATGGGTATCTAATTGTTTACGATTAAGAAATATTCTGTCGTCCTTTCGTCCTGAAATGTTCTTCTTGCTGATTTTTAAGCTTTTTTCAATGACGACATATGTGGAAATAAACTAAATGAATCTAAAATTACTAATATAATATCATGATAATTATCATAAATAAATTTTTTATTTTTAATTACATTTATTATGCTCTGCGGGCCATCATTTGGAGGCCTCTGATCTAAACTATTAGTTATGGAATTAATTTTAGCTCTAATATAATCAAATTCATAACAGTTTGATTTCGATTAAATTATTTTTTCACTCATCATTAAACATATTTTCTTAAATAAATATTATAAAATTGCGGGCTTAGAAGCTTATATATTATGGTTTCATTTCAGAATAAATAAATTAAGCTTGTTTGAATTGTAATTTGAATTATAAGCACACTGGAACCAAATTGAAATATTGGTTATAAAATGAAACCTAAAATTTAAAATTATTGTTCATAAAAATTTGAAATTTATTTTATATAGTTAAATATTTTTACTTCCAGATGTATTTAGCAAAATAAATAAATTAAACTATTCAAGACATTTCTTATCAAATATCCATTTGATACATTAATTTTCAAAAATAATTTATTTCAAAATTATATTTGAAATTACAGTGTACATTGATTTACTATTTGATAATTACTACTATTAATAACGAATTTTTATGAAATAGTCCTCTTATAACTAATATTCATTGGGATCAAAACGAAAAATTTCTTTATTCAAAACAACACGAAAAATTACCCCCACTTGAGACACAACGTAAAAATCTCCCGTAAGTGAACAGAAAAATATAAAAAAAGAAGCGAGAAATTATATTATATTATAATATAATTAAAATATTATTTTTTCGAAATTTCCTATATGAAATATTTGTTTTAAACGTAAATTCGTTCAGAAATACGGGGATTGATCATTCATATAATCCTTTCATCTATTTGATCAATAGTTTAATCTATTCCATTTAGACTCGATGGTTTTTGTATAAGAAAGTGTTTCTGGATCAATAAAATTTAGAGTATGGTTAACCATGAAGTGATTCTCAAATATTTCAGAATTCTACCTCACCCACTTTAACTATTGCTAAATATAATTTACTCTGAATGACAAATTTCTCACACTATAGGTATTAGATTTTTTTTTGCCTTCACTGACTACCTGTAAATATAACTCTGCTGGAGAATCGGAGGTGTCTGCAATACTGAAAACCCAGACTTTGTTCTTTTGATACCTGCATACATGGTTCATTGGTCTATAAAAAAAAGAATATAGTTTATTAAGAATATTACTTCTTTCTCTAGTCTAATTGGGTTCAACAGGAAATATTTTAACAAAGTGAACCAAGTTGAAAAATTTCATGAGAGCAACTTACTTCTGTTAGAATAAGATGCATTGAGTATTTGAAACCATTTCCACAATATTATGGTAATTTAACAAAGTTAGATGTTGAACCCATAGAAAAACGTATTTTGACGAAAAAAAATGTATTTTTTGTTATTTGTGCATGGCGTGCTCATACACCTCCATTCCATATAAACTTTATTTTCATGTATACCTCACCAACTTCATCCTCACGTTGGATTTTCACATTATTTTTCCTGCGGAATGACACCGTTATTCCTCCAAAATAATACTGCATTCTCATCTGACATTGATGCATTTAAAACTTCTTGTTGCATGTAATAAAAATACATTTTTTATTTAATAATTAAAAATGTAAAAATTAATCTTAATTATAAAAATTTTGTGTGTTGGGCCAATAATTCTATAATAATTTTATTCTATTGTTTATTATATTTTATTATAAAAATATGAGTACAAAATTAAATCTTTGGCTCTTAGATAAAAAAAACATATTTACATCTACATTTAATTTCATTACCTTTTTTATATTAATAACGGAGTTTCATAATGAATTTTTTTTGAACCTCAAATTATATTTAATGAAGATCTAAAACTTTTGATTATTAGAAAAGTATTAGATGACATATAAACCAAATTTTTATTTTTTATTGAATAAAATGGTTTTTGGAACCATTAGTTTTGTTGTATTTGATATCTTTTAAAGTTTGCAGTGTTATTTAACCTAAAAAACTTAACTTGAATAATTAAAGATAATTATTGTTAGTGAACTTGAAAAATAATTAAAATTTTTACAAGATTTATTTTTTTTCTAGATTCTTGATGAATTTTACAAATTTTTTAAAAAAAAAAATTAAGCATTTTAAATTTTCCGAGTTTCATTATATATATATATATATTTTAATTTCATAAAAATTAAATAAAAGAAATTTATAACTGATATTAACTGAAAAAATTTATTAGAAAATATTATACTTATTTTTATAAAATAATTATATATCTAGTTTTCTTTGTTCTCTTTTCTTGAAAATTAAAAAAATCAGTAGTTGTTTAAATTCTTAATTTTCGGTTTTTTTCTTCTTCATAAATAATATTACTTTTTACGAAAATAAATTTATTCCATTTTAAAGACTAGTGATAAGCATTTATGTATCTAAAACAAACTGGAATATTAAGCAGTCAAAATCTATGTTTAACAACCCAAACACTAATGTTTGTGATGAAATACATAAGGAATAGGACGATTGTGTTTTAGTTTAACGAATTTACTTTGTTTAGTTTATAAAAATAATCTACAGTCTATGATTGGTCAAACTTTTGAAAAATATTTTCGATTTACAACTTGAAGTAATTCTCTTATGTAAAAGATTGTTAGATTTTTAATTTTGTGGTATAAATACCAAATTTATAATTAAAGACAAGGTTTTAATAGATTATTTTCATGATTTAAGAATTTTATTCAGTTTTTATTCTTGAAATATTCAATAGTTGTAATTAACAAAGAAATAGCAAGAAAATTCCATAAACTTCATTTTTTTTTATTTATATTATTTTTTTTATAAATATAGCTTATTTATTAAGATCTTTTAAGTATATATCAATTTTTTTTCTCTTAAGTATTATAATTAATAAATCTGGTTAAACGTAATTATTTTTAATGGAATTTTGTTATTATAATAAGATTATATATTAAACCTTCATTATTTCCTCGTTCTTTTTTATTAGATTATAACAGAAATTACTAACTTATAAAGACTGAAAATTAATATTTAATATAAGAGTAAGATCAAAATTTATATTATTAATTACATAATTTATTTTATCATATCCCATATATTAAATACCTTTTTGTTTTTTCATTAGTATTTGATAATGATTTAATAGTTTATTATTATTTTATTTTACAATTGTAATGATATCTTCTAGTTAAAATAATTATGCATTTTAATAGTTTTAAATACCTTATAGTAATAATAAATAATCAATTTTATTTCAGATAATCTAAAAAAATATTATTATAAAAATTTCAACCTAAAAAATCATTTCAGAATAGCTATATAGGAATACATATCTGATTTATATATATTAAATCAATCTATTTATATAAGCTCAATACAAGAATAGAAATAGATTTTCATCTTGTTAACTATATATTTATTAATATTTTGTTATAACAAATTATTTTATCTCATTATTAATAATTAAAACCCATATGATTTATTATTGTAATGATAAAAGTGTATAAAAATTAAAATTTATCCTATTTAAAGATTTGAAGTATCGATTTTTGGAATTTTGATATTGCTTTCTCATTCCGATGAGTTTTATATCTTAAACATATTAAATTTTACTTATATATTTAACTTTAGTATAAAAAAAAACGTTTTATCAACTTAAAAAATATATTTAAATATTAATTATTTCTGTTTTTTCATAATAAAAAAATGCTCTTAAGTTGAAATTTGTCACACATGAATACATAAAAAGATAATGATATATAATAATAAACAATTTCTAGTTTATATTTCAATCCAAGGCTTTTATAAGTATTTAAAAGTATGTCACAAATAAAATAATGGTAATGGATATTATAAGAATATATTATAGCTAATATCAAAGACTTGTTTCGTTTATCTTATCTAATTTAATTTACAGTTTAAGTATAAGTATAAGTTTTGGATTTATTTAAGAATATGAAAAAACCTTAATATTGATCTAGAAAATTTAGTGAGAAAAATTATGTGTTTTCTTTTGAGAAAAATGAAGCACTTTGAATTAAATTCAATTATCTTAAATTTTATTAAGTTTTGAAATAATAAACCATTTCAACTATATTAAAAAAGACCAAAATTTTATTCCAAATAAATTTTGTCAATGATTTTTCTACTAAGAATCTAAAAAATTGATTCAAACAAAAATTATTAATAGTATTTTGGAGAAATTTATAGTGGAAATTTATTTTGATTATATTTTTTGTAAGTTTTTTAAATAATTACGTTATAAAAACAAAATTCTTATTAATTTTGTTTATTCTCAATAATTAGTTTTTTAAACAGTGAAATATATTTATAATATATATAATATTTTTTTACTATATAATAACTTAATAAAATTAGTTATAAAATTAAAAACATATTTCATACTAACAAGATTTAATATGCCTTAAGAAGAAAAGATATATTTGCGGGAGATGAGGTTCGAACTCACGACCTTCAGATTATGAGACTGACGCGCTAACCAACTGCGCTACACCCGCTGATTGTGTATAATTTATATTTGAATTACAAAATTTAAACAATTTTTATAATTTTTATCAAATTAATATTAAAATAAATTTTTAAAAGATATGTAATGAATTTATTTATTTCACTTTTTGACTTTAGTATATGTTAAGATATTTTTGTGAGCTAGAATAGTTTTTAAAGAAATAACTAATCATCAAATGATTCATTTTTAGTAAATATACTAATTTCTTATAAAAATGAGATAATTTAATTTATTTTTTATGTTTATATTATATATTTTAGTCTCCATTTTTATAAATATATTTTTAATAATTTTAAATACCATTTACTTGTTATTTTATTAAAACAATTAGAAAATGTAACTAATTTATTCGTGTTTATAACATAAATATTGTTTTATTATCAATAATAATGAAGTTTTT
The DNA here is from genome assembly GCA_918559645.1 of Ceratonova shasta. Taxonomy (NCBI): domain Eukaryota; kingdom Metazoa; phylum Cnidaria; class Myxozoa; order Bivalvulida; family Ceratomyxidae; genus Ceratonova; species Ceratonova shasta. Next base: position 14,242 of record CAKKLC010002240.1, on the reverse strand, counting down.
ACTTAATTATCAAATTATAAATACAGTAGAGTTCCTACTATCGGAATCTTTTGAAACTAGTATTTTAAGTGTTGCTTCGATAAAAAAAATTTCGGATAAAAAAATCATTCAAATTAAAAAAATCTTATATTGATTTTTGCTTCAGGTTTCTTGATTTTTTATTTTCAACAAACTCTTTAATTATTTTTAAATTCAACAAAAGAAAATCCATTCTTTCTTCCTGACATTCACACGACTCAATAAGAGATTTTAAAGATACGATCACTTCATCATATGATAATGCATTAGAATTATCTTTCTTTTCAATTATAAAATTTTCAGGATCCTCAGAATTCTTATCCAATTCTTTACTCAACTAAAGATTTTTAATAATATCACGATCTTCAAGAAATTCGTATCTTGGATCATCTTTATTACACTCTAACCAATTTTGGAAATTAGTTTCGTTTAAGAATTTATTTTTCCCAATTTTAAATTAAAACGTTCTATTTCAGTTTTTGTAAAGTTTAAATTATCTATAAAATAAGCACTTTCATCGTCATTAAAAATTTAAAAATTAGTATCATCATTTGTTTCATAAACTTTATGCTCGTTTTCTTTAAATATTTTTATTCCATGATATTAAAATGAATTAGATTTAAAATTGTACTAAGCATCAGCAATAATGAAACAAAAGTCTTTTAGATTTTAATTTTAAATAAATTCTAGTTTTGTCTTATAAAATTCATGGTTTAAAAGTTTACGAAGAAGTATTTTTTCTCTAATTACGTTTCACTAGTTCTATTACTTTCGGTGGTATATCCATGATTTTAAATTGGCTATATTTACTATTTAGATGATTTTCTGTTGGATGTTAGGTGTATTATCAAGAACTAACAGAACCTTTTGTGATATACCCAACTTTCTTTGATAAATAATAACTTGGGGAATAAAACATGTTTCATACCAATTAATAAAAACCTAACAATTTATCCAGGCATTACTTTGATTTTTGTATTGAATTGGAATATCAATATTGTTTTTAATACAACGAGGGTTTTTATATTTTCAAATTATTAGCAATTGAAATGTATGATTTCTTGAAGAGTTACGACATAATAATGATGTAAGCCTATCTTTTTTCGTTTTATAACCTGAAATATATTTTTCATTTTTTCCAACCGGTGTGCTTGTAGGCAAATTTTTCCACAATATTACAGTTTCATCAGCATTATAAATTGTTTCAGGTATATTTCATTCTTCCTTAATATATTTATCGAAAGCGTGTAAAAAAACGTTTGATGATGTTAAATCAGCTGAAAGTTTATCCTCGTGTGTTTTCAAACGATGTATGCCATGCCTAGCTTTAAAATTTCTTAACCATCCTATACTTCCTTTAAATTTTGTATGTGGATTTACAAATGTGGCAACAAAATATTGCCTTCTCACATAACAAACGCCCACTTATTGGCCCACTGATACTGCGTTTGTGTAAAAACCACTATACAATCAGCATCTAAATTTTCATTACTTATGCTATTTATTAATTTTCTATGTATCGGTTTAAATCTCATGTCTTATTTTTATATATAGTCCAGAATACGATCTGTATTAACTCTGATATTTGAAACCGTTGATTTTACGATATTATATTTTTCAGCTAGAAAGCTAATGCTGGCACCATAATCCAACAATTTTATTATATCTAACTAATCTTCTAAAGCAGAGGTTCCCAACCGTGTGTCCACAAGCACTACGGCTCCTGCGGAACGATTCATATGTGCCACATATCCTTATTCGAAATAGACACAATTTTTTTCATAAACATCATTTTAAAAAAAGAATCATTTTTATTCATTTTTTACAGTTTTAATTTTTTTTGACTACCTAGGTTTATTAAATATGTTCGAAAATTGTCTAGCGGCAAGCTAGACTGCACTATTTACGTTAGCCTGGAATAACTAGTCCCATTTAAACATCACACCTTGTACACGCAGAAAACCTTAAGTGAACAAATGGAAAAAACACAACAAATTGATACGATACACGCCGAAGTCCCAGACACACATGACACAAACTCTGATTGCTTTGGTCGGTCAATGACTCACTTCGGTATCGTATACATAGAGTGAAGCGCAAAAAGCATTCGTCGCCTGGAACCGCGTTGTTGTCATTAAAATTGCTGCCCTGTTCGGGTCGCGATGGTTATATAAGAGACACGTTCGTCAGACGAAACACGAATTAGAAGTTTTCTATAAAAAAAATTAACAGGCTAAAAGCGAGGTATGTAATTTATTGTATTCATAAGCGATGATCTATTTAAAAACTATTATTATTGAAGAGATATTTATAGTTCTTGTTATAATATATTTAGGCGTATAATGCAGAACAAACTTGCGTTATAACATAGATATTATGTTGTAGTTTAATTATTATTTTTATTAATTATTTTAGCCTTAAAATGAGTTGACTAAGTAAAAGACAACGAACCTTTAATTTTAACACTGACTTGGAGGAACTATTTTTGTTGTTATTTTTTTAAAAATAAATGCGTTTATTTTTGAGTGGTAGTACCATTGCAGTGCCGAAAAAACATAACGTTGAAAACGCACTTTTAGACAAATCATGGCACTTTTTAATGTGAATTATTCTCTTAAATCTTAAGTAAGAAAGAAAAAAAATTGAGATCTTAATCAAGTCTAACAGCACAACAGACTGTTTTCACTAGACATGTTGAAAATTCAAAAATGGCTATTATTGCTTCTTTTAAAATATCTCATATGCTCGCAAGAAAGAAGAAACCTTTGATTGATTGTGAGTTGTTAAAAGAACTATTTTTGACTGATGTCAATTGTTTGTTTGATGGATTTTCTAACAAACTTGATATTGTCTCAGCCTTAAAAGACTTACAGTTGTTAAATAACACAGTCACAAGAAGAATACATTCATTTTCAACAGACATAAAAACTCAGTTAAAAACTAACTTGGAAATATGTAATTGGTTCTCGCTACAATTTGACGAGTAAACATATATACCAGACTCCGCACAGTTAGCAGTTATGGTGAGAATGTTGTTTAGTAACTTCACAATAAAAGAGGATATGTTATAAATATAACATATGAACGGACAGAAAAGGTGTAAGGATATTTATAATACATTCAGAACATACGCCAAGTCAATAAATATGGCTTTGCACAAGCTGTCTGCAATAATCACTAATGGGACGCTAGCAATGATGGGTAAAAACAAAAGATATATTGTCTTCTGCATGAAGGATGATTCATATTCAAACTTCATGTACTACCATTGTATTATCCACCAAGAAGCTCTGTGTTGTAAAATTTTGCCATTTGAACACGTCACAAAAATAGTTACAAAAATAATCAATTTATATTCCAGCAGCTCCTTTGCAACACCGACCTTATAAGGCCCTCTTAGAAGAGAACGAAAACAAAGAACATGATCTTATTCTGCATACTGAAGTACGTTGGCTCAGTAAAGGAAAGGTTCTTACAAGATTTGTGAGTTTAATTGATTAAATAAAAACATTAATAAACAATAGAAAGGAAAATTATGATGAACGAGCTGACTTTGGCTCGCTGATTAATTTAGGATTTCTCAAATACATCATAGAAAATTGAATTCATTAAATTTGGAGTTGAAGGGTATAGACAAAAGCATAGATGAAATGATAATCTTTTTAAAGTCATTTGAAGCTAAATTAGATTTGTTGATATCCCATATGCAGGTCAATTCTCTCATGCTTTATCCATATATGAAGAAAAATCTAGGAGATAATGAATTAAATGGGAAATTATTTATTAACCATCTTAAAGAGGTATAAAAACTTTTTAAAGAAAGATTTTTGCAGTTAAACATATTGAACCAATAGATCGCTTCTCTATCATGCCTTTACTTGCCAAATAAATGTTATGGAAATAGCTGCATGTATTGCAGATTTTGTTCAAGGTAAGACAGAATAACTAGAGTCAGAAATTTTGGACCTTAAGAATGATATTTTTTCTGAAATCCTTAATGTCAGAGGACTTTTGGTATACAGTGGATAGAGAAAAGTTCCCATTGTTGAAAAAAACAGCTCATAAAATTGAGTCATTTTTTGGTTCGATATATTTATGCGAATCATTGTTTTAAAACATGAACTTAATAAAATCAAGATATAGATCTCGACTCACCGATGAGCATCTTAATGATTGTCTGCTAACATGATTATAGTTATACACTCCTTATTATGAAGCTCTGGCCAATGAAATGCAATACCAAAGATCACATTGGCAAATATTATATTTTTGAATTAAATGTATTTCTTTGTATTTGCACTTGTGTTTTGTTTACTTTCTTTACGTTTTGTAAATAGATTTCTCTGTGTCTATGCAATTTGAAAAATTGCCAAATAATTTTATTATTTTGAAACATTTTTGTTTATTATTTATTAATACATTATGACTATAAGAAAATAATTGATGGGAAATTGACAAGTTATTGAAAGAGTTAGTCGATTTAAAATAGGTAGTGACCGCCACCCTACTGATATTTTTGAATGTGCTTTATAATATGAAAATTTTGAGAACCTCTGTTCTAAAGTAATGATTATTCTCTTCCTTTCAATCGATATGTGGGCTTGAATAATTAATTTGGATAATCGGTTCTTTACTGTATATTAAAGAAATATTAATACTATACATAATATTATTTTTTTACTATATAATAACTTAATATAATTGAAAAAACATTTCATACTAACAAGAATTAATATGCTTTATAGTGGAAAAGAAAAATTTGCGGGAGATGAGGTTCGAACTCACGACCTTCAGATTATGAGACTGACGCGCTAACCAACTGCGCTACACCCGCTGATTGTGTATCATTTATATTAGTTTTACACAATATTACCAATTTTTAATAATTTTTATCAAATTAATATTAAAATAAATTAATAAAAAATATGTAATAAAATAATTTATTTCACTTTTAGACTTTAGTATATGTTAAGATATTTTTGTAAGCTTGCATGTTTTTTAAAAAATAAATCATCATTAAATGATTTATTTTTAGCAAATATACTTATTTGGTTATAAAAATGATTAATAGAATTATTTATTATATGTTTATATTATTTATTTTAGTCTCCATTTATATAAATATATTTTTAATAATTTAAAATACCATTTACTTGTTATTTTATTAAAAAAATTAGAAAATGTAACTAATTTATTCGTGTATGTAACACAAATATCGTTTTATTGTTAATAATAATGAGGTTTACTAATAATTATAAAATTATAAATACATTAGAGTTCCGATTATCCAAACATTTTGGGACTGGTATTTTTTAATGCTGCTTCGATAGCAAAAATTTCGGGTTTCAAAAGTCGTTTAAATTAAAAAATATTTTATTGATTTTTACTTCAGGTTTCTTGATTTTTTATTTTCAAAAAACTATTGTACTTTTTTTTAATTCAACAAATGTAAATCCATTCATTCTTCCTGACATTCACATTACTCAATAATAGATTTTAAAGCTACGATAACTTCATCACATGATAATGCATTAGATTTATCTTTCTTTTCAGTTTTTAAATCTTCGGAATTCTCAGACTTTTTATCCAATTCATTACTCAACTGAACATTTTTAATAATATCATGATCTTCCAGAAATTCGTAACCTGGATCATCTTTATCACACTATAACCAGTTTTGTAAAATATTTTCGTTTAAGGATTGATTTTCCCTATTTTAAAGTAAAATTTTCTATATCAGTTTTTATAAAGTTCATATTATCTATAAAATCATCAATTTCATCATTTTTTAAAAATTGATAAATTTATATCATCATTTGTTTCATAATTTTTTTGCTCATTTTGTTTAAATATCTTATTCCATGACTTTTTTAATGTATTAGATTGAACATTGTTCCAAGCATCCGCAATAAAGAAACAAAAGTCTTTTAGAATTAAATTTTTAATAATTTCTAGTTCTGTCTTATTAAATTCATGGTTTAAAAGTTCACGAAGAAGTATTTTTTTATAATTGTGCTTACTAGTTCTATAACTTCCTCATCATTAGGTTGAAGTATAGATGTTTCTTTCATTGGTAAATACATTACTTTAAATTGGTTATTTATAATATTTAGAAGATTTCCGATGGATGATGCATTATCAAGAACTAGCAGAACTTTTTGTGATAAAACTAACTTTCTTTGATAATTTATAACTTCGGTAATAAAACATGTTTCATATTAATTTATAAAAATTTACAATTCATCCAGGCATTACTTTGATTTTTGTATTGAACTGGAATATCATTATTGTTTATAAAACAAGGAGGGTTTTTATATTTTTTAAATATTAGCCATGGAAATTTATGTTTTCCTGAAGAATTACTACATAATAATGATGTAACCCTATCTTTTTTTGTTTTATAACCTGAAATAAATTTTTCATATTTTCCGACCAATATGCTTGTAGGCAAACTTTTTCACAATATTTCAGTTTCATAAAAATTAAAAAATTGTATTGGTTTATCCCCGTCTGTTTTCAAATAATGCATGCCATGCCTTGCTTTAAAATTTCTAGCCCATCCTATACTTCCTTTCAATTTTGTATGTGGATTTAATTCTGTGGCAAAAAGTATTGT